>WEKX01009951.1:674692-936075 GCA_013390025.1 Pitta sordida | reverse complement strand
GGTCTATAAAATGACCTAGATTATCTTTCCGGCCCTTCTTGTGGATGAGTGCCAATCCATAAAATATTCCAAAAATATAGCAGTTAGGAAGAGCAACTAAAACATATTTTTACTCTATTTGAGAAGAAAAGTTAAATAATTTAGCAGTATAAAGGAGGCAGTTTAGGTATTGAAGACAAATGTGTACAGGGAAAGACTACAAGCAGAGAAGTACAACTTTTATACATAGAGGTGGAAGTTATGACTAAAGTCAAGGTGATAGAAATTGGTCAAAACTATTCTGACCCCTCCTTGGACTCTCTGAACCATTTTGGGCTGTTTCCAGGCCATTTTTTCCCCAGAAGATAAAATACATATATCTGAGCAACAGCTGAAGCAAATAGAAGCCACATCAGGCAATTTAATCCTGGGACTCTCCTACCTTTATTATAACCATTTCTGATTACTCCATACTTAGAAAAAAACGTGTTCACTGGCAGGCTGCAAAGAAAGCAAAAGCTGGTGATATCTTAATTCAAAACATGATATAAATAGAAATTTAAATACAAATTTCCACAGGGAGAGAGAATATTGGTGAGATTTCATTTTCCATTATTACTACATGCTGGTAATGTACTCCTTAGTGTAAATATCGTTAATTGACATGAATGGATTTTTAATTTTTGTTTAATCTATAGGTCCTCTCTCTCACCCTGCAGTAAATCAGAAGACACTTTGCTAATACGTGTATTGTTGTATCACCGTATAACTAGGATGAAAGGAGAATTACAGCTAATTTTTTAAGATGGAGTGGTTCTGGTTCAGTATATATTCTCATTTGAAGCACAGACGAAAAGGAAAAGATGATCTGTGAATGATGATCTGAAAATACAAGATAGAAACTCTACTCTCCACTATGCCACAGAACTTTGGCGCTCTAATTTGGGCAAATCGTTTAGCAGTACTGTGTATCAGTATCCCATGAAGCTGGCTTAATGTTTTCCTAACACTAAGGACTTTCGTAATGGGGAAAAAAAATAAAGTTAGAGAATTTAAAAGCAACCCGGGAAATTGTTTTTCTAGAAAATAATAATGAAGTTTTAAAAACAAATTCAGAAGGGTGAGAATTTTAAAGCTACTTTCAGGGGTTTTGTTATTGTATTAAGAAGTGTTGGGAACAAATGCAGAACAAGGATATTCACTAGTTTCAATAAATAAATCAATGGGAGGAAGGTTTTAGATGTATTTTTCAACCAAATTAGTTACCTTGCATCCACATTCTGGCAATAACGTATCTACTCTACTTTTTTCTACATTTCAAAGCAATAGAAGCATATCAAGGTAAAAAATTACTTCAGATTTCAAATTAAACCTTGGTAAACTAACAAGAGATTGTACTTGTTCAGGAGGGGCAAGAAAAAGAAGAGGGGAGGAAGGTTTAATTCCATCTCTGAAAAAGATAATAGTGAAACGAGGCCTGACTATGTTTATGCCTGAGGCATTTTGCCATCTACCTCCACAGAGCCAGGACAACTGTGCTGGGTTTTGTTGGGCCTCAATCCTGCAAACTGTGCAATGGAGAAGGGAACTTCTAAAATCAGTGGGATTCCCCACAGCTCTCAGAAATTTGTGGGAAACTATGTATAGAACTTGTTTGAATTTTGGCCCAAGAGTTTTCTCATTTCCTTTGACAGTCTCCATAAAAACCCTCTTGTGCAACTCCACTATCTTTTCATCTTGGGATGCCAAAATACAAGAGTCTGAACATCTGTTTGAAAAACAGAATATGCCAATATTTAAATTAGCAATGGTTTCTTTTCCCTCCAAGACTATCAACTAATTATTTGAAATAGATTTACCCAAATATTGCACTTAGTTCCATATCACACATGCATAAATGAGAACAGAATTTGGCCCAATATGTTTAAGCTAAGCACATTTTTGCAGCTATGAAAAGTAATCTGATTTCCATGGAATAGTTCATACATGGCAATTTGCCTTCCTGGGCCTCAGTTCATGTCAAGCCTTTTCACTCTGTTCGTTTTATGAAGATTTAATTGAATCCTACTTAAATAGCATCAACTAGCACTTATTCATAAAGCCATCAAGCCTTTCATCACAAATTCATAGTTTTGTAATTCTTTAAAAAAAAATAATTAAATAACTCATATATATTCAGTTGTACTATCACTGGAAACACTTGAAATAAACTCTTCTGCCCACAGTCCTCTGCCACAATTTTGAAACCTCATTTTGAAGTCCCATTAGAAAGTAATCATATTTTGACCAGAGGTGAATTCCTTTTTCACTGTTTTCCTCTACAAAACGTGATGCTGATGGTGAAGTTACTGCCGCATAGACGAGTAAGGTTTGTCTTAGAAGTCTATACACAGAAATAGGAAATAATGTGAGGTAGGAAAGACAAAGCTGTTTGGGTAAACCCAGCAGGAGTGTTGTCCCTCTAGAAGAAAGGGATGCCACAACCAAGATCTTACTAACCCACTTTTGAGAAGAACTCTACCACAGCAAGTGTGAAACATGCAAAACCTATACAGACCCTAAAATGGAGGCACCTAATTTCTAGAGAGGTTTCGCGGGCCTATCAGAAAATCCTGAAGACAGTAAAATCAAGTCGCAACAGACGTAATTTATCAATGTACACAGATATTTGATTTAAAAAACCAACAAAACCCAAACAACAAAAGAAACAACAAAAAAGCCAACTAAGAAAGAGACCCAAAAGCAGAGGGATGAAGTCTTTTCTTAGTGGTTGTTCTCCAGCAGCCCAGCCACCCTTCTGGGAACAAAGCAGCACTCCTCTCCTCACCAGCAGCCAGCACCACCACTTCCTTTACCTCCATTACTTTATCCCCCATTTTATTACCTTTAGCACCTCAACATCCACACTGCCCAAACTGTGTTTTCTGAAAGAAAATCTGAGTACTTTGCCATTGGGTAAATTCTTTAATTTACTGCACCCCTCCCCCGCAGTCCTTTTGACCCAGGTTGTTATTTGCCAGAGCAAATTGGGTCTTACATTATTGGTTCTTGTTCTTTACAGTCACAGAGCTGATACAATGCTGTTCATAACAACCTTTCCAAAATAACTCAGACATGCCTCAGGTAATTAAGGAATTATTCCCTCCCAGCCAAACAATACCATATTTCTTCTTTCCATCATATAAATGGTCCCACAAGGGACCAGGAAGCATTTTGTCTCATAAAAATAGCTTACACAGGTGCATACTTAAAGCATGATTCCTTGTTATTATTTGGCATGGTAAAGACATGGTGGATTTAACTCCTCAGCGATGAAAACCATGTGAGTTGTGGTAATGCCCACCAATATAGATCTAATAGGTGCAGGCAGGGCAAGAAAACTGACTATTCATCCCCAGTTGGATGAAGATGATTTGCATTGCCTTTGATCTTCAGATTAATTGATTCTGCATTAAACCTCCAAATAGAGACATAGGAAGAGTCCTTCCAGTTTGGAAGGAAAATCATGGTACAGATGAAGAGGTAGCCCATTCCATACCTACCTCACTTCCCTGTCAAAATCAAGTAGGAAACAAATCATTTCTCTTTTTCTTTCTTATTCATTTTCCCATAAAAGCAGAGTAAATACAAACCACCAGAAATTATCACAGCGATTGAGACAGGAAAGATAAAAATGAGAAAGTGAAAACCAGTCCATGACTCAAAAGAGAAAAAAAAGAGGGTTCCACAACAATTTCCTTATTGGATATCCCCACCTTAAGGTTGAGTCCAGCCACTTTGGACTTGCAGACATTTGTACAGCCAGTCCTGCACTTCCACTGCCCATTTCTCTCAGTGGTTGCACTAACCCTCTCCCTTCCAGTCCCCTCACCTGCAGCACCACTCAAAGCTTTCATGGCTCTCTGCTGACCCTTTGCTACTGCGTGTACTTGGAAGGCTCTATTCTTATTTTAACCTCTAGAGATATCCTCCCTTTTGTTCTCCACTTTTAATTTGCTTATTTTTGCATCACCTTACCTGCATTCTTTCACACATTTTTTCAATTTTTGGTTTTCTTCACTACTACATATTACTGTTCTCTAGAAGTTTAGTGCAGAGCTTCTGAGCATGCGTTAAGTAACTCGTCTGTTACTACCTGTCTGCTCATAAGTGCAGTAACTTTTCCAGGAAAGGTGAACATTCCGATCTTGTTCTCACCTGTTAGTCAAATTAGTATTGAGCAGACTCCTTCCAGCATTCAAATGTACAGGCTTTGGGCTCCTGCTTATGAGCTTATTCCTCCAAGTATTCAGTCTGTACATTTGGAAAGTTTCTTGATTGATCCAGCCCCCAGGGAACACGTACATGAAACCGTTTGAAATTAAACTACAGTGCAGAGGAAGGACTATTTTGCCTCCTCACAAAAGGGTTGGACTCTCTTTGCCTGATAGCTTTGCAGAACCTGTCAATAAACACATTTTATGACAAGTGCATTCATTCACTGAAAGGTCCCCTCTGCTTCCTCTCTTCCAGGTGTTTCCTGACAATACCTATTGTCCTGCCAGGCTGGTGGCTCCCCGTTCCCTGACACCTACTGTAGGGCTCTCACTTGCTTCTTTTGTTCAGAACATAATCTGCTTCCATGCATGCTTTCCTCACACTGAGAAAGTATCTCCCATCTGGCCAGAATCAACCTTCCTTTCCTTTCTCACCAACAGTGCCAGATAACAACAGGCTCATCCTCCCCCAACCAGAGCCTACGGCTGCCTTCTCCAAGCAGAGCAGGACTGCCGCCAGCTCAACATCATGAGCAGCAGCACGCTGTGAGACAAACAGGGACATTATTCCAAGTTTCAGCTTCCTCTTCCCTTTCATGGTACAGTATCTGCTTAGTTCATCAAGGCAGAGAGCAATGTGCAGTCCAAAAAAGTGTGCCAACATCGTTCCAGTGCACATTAAAACCGAGTCCCTCAGCTATCTGCACTAAATAAATCCCATGCACTGTACAGAGCATTAACCACTTCAATGAACCAGAACGGACAGGGCAGTGTGTGCTCTGCTCTGTAGAGCTGCTCCACAGCTGGAGAAGTCTTCCACAAGCAATGAAGTGCCTGAGCTTGTCTCTACAGCAGAGAAGTCTTTGCCTGGTGCACACCCCAGCCAAGTGAGCAGACTGCCAGGGTCAGCACAGAAGGCATTGCACGGCCCCAAGCCATCATTTACTGCAGTGGCTGGAGGTGGGACACTGCCATGGGTACCAGCAGCCCAGATCCCTCTCCTGTCCCCACACAGGACCAGGCATAAGTTGTTGGCTTCACAGAGCCTCATTGGCCAAATGTATGTATGTAGAAAAGCCTCTCTGAGGCTGCCGTGGTTCACATCATGGATCAGGAAATTCCTGTAATCAACATCATTGCTAAACAGCCTATGGGCACCTTGATCATGCACATGGGGGAATGTCAGCTCCGTGTTTTTTCATATTAAAAAAAAAAAGAGAGATCTTAAGTCACCCATAATTGCACCTGACATAAAACTGCCAGAGAAAGAACTAAAATTAAATGCTAGACCTTGGTTTTGTCTTTATCATTTTGGTACCTTTCTCAACTCCCTTGATGTTTTTATTTAGTTTTTCCTTGGGGAAGATGGGGCTCACTTTGTTTTGCTCTGATTTGTTTTTTTGTTCCTGCCAATTGTGTGAAATGGAACATATTTGGGAGGAATGAATTAAATTTTACAAAAGCTCTTCTAATAATATATATTTAAAAAAATAAGCAAAGAATAACAAGTATTTGCCCAGTAGATGAACTGTAAATGTTATCAGGCAAAGTAAACATTCCAACTGTAATTGTTATTGTAGATGGATGTATTCATAAATATGGAAACACTAAAAAATGGTGTAATACAGAAACAAAATGCAATGGACTGAGAAAAGAATGCAGCATGCAACAGGCTGGGCAAAGGCAGTTCAGAAAGGTTACATAGCTAACAAGAGCACTGAAAAACAGAGCTTTCTAACCTGGCACCAGGGCCACAGAAGCTGATGCAAACATTCATCACCTCTTCACCCCTCAGGATGTTGTTGACACTGCGTATGAACCCAAAGGAAGGCATTCCAATCCCCTCTGTCCAACACCAACCAACATGCCCTCATTAGTAGTTTAGGCTGCAGTTGGGGAACACTTGTAAAGTCCTGCTCCCAGGCGTCCTCCCCCACCATGCTTTGGCTTGTGCGGAGCACACAAGGCCCTTTGGAAAGCAGAGGATGTACTCCAGGGATGCACCTGAAGTGCCACAACCATTCCCAGGTCCTTGGGCTTGGTCTCATGGCAATCCAAGCTAAAGCCTTCCCTAATGAGTCTTGCAGACATGTGGGGCTCAGCACCGAGTGTTTTGCTCCCACTGCATGGACATACCCCAGGCTGGAGCTGCTCTACCAAGGCTTTTCCACAAGCTTCTCCAGAGGACTTTCACCTAAACAGGGATGCTGTTTACTCTGTACTGCTTTTGGTAGGATTTTTTCATTCACACTCTCACTGCTGGCTGTGGCAGCATCATACCAGTACAAGTTCCCCAGAATGACATATTTTCCGCTATCCCAGCCTCATTCACACTCACCCACAGATCTATTCGCTCTGCTTTCCCTGTGGTGCTCTTTTGGAATGTACACATATAAATGACCTTCTCATCCTCCAAGTCGGAGCAGTTCCTTCCTTTCCAAGTGCTCCAGATCCCCAGTGGGATGGTCAATGACTGCAACACATTTCTCATAACTTTCAGGTCATCAAGTTGCTCCATTAAAATCAAGCTGTAATTTAAGGAAATAAGTAGTATCTCCAGCCTGACTCTTTTAGGAAGCTGCCCTTCATTTTGCCAGACTTCCCTCAGTACTTACATCCCTGCTTTCCTCCATACAATGCATTGCAAGCACCAATATTAGCCCGTAGCTGATCTGATCTTCAATCATGAAAAGCTGTCTCAGAGTTAATGCCTGCACCCACGGTTCATTAGCAGGCAGGAGAGAAAAAGCTTCTGGGAAACAAGAAGGCTGGCCCTCTGCTCATCTGAAAATTTATCTCTGAATATTCAGTACAACCTCAGTCATTAGTTTCCAAAGTCACATATGGAGCAGATAGATGTCAAATCAATATCAAGACAGATAACTTCTTATCAGTAGGAACGGATACTGAGAAATAGTGTCTGTGTGATGGTATCATTTCATTAGGTTAGCTATCAACAACCAGTGCCATATGTGACAATCTCACATAGCCCTGGAAAAAACCAGAGAGATAATAGTTAGCTTTATAGCTTAATTCCCTGTACCAGTTAATTATATGGCACATTAAATCTACCTCAAAATAAACAAATATTGTAATTATAGGTAAAAAAAATTTATGTCATGCTCATCAACTAAAGTTTGACTGGGGGAGCTGTGTACATTTAGACATCTAAATCAATATGTAGGCCCTGAATATGGATATTTAGATGACTGCCAATCTTTAAATTTAAAAATTGTTGTTCTGATTAGACAGCACTAAATCAAATTAATTCTTTTTAGGGAAAACATTTTCCCATTTTTTCCCCATTTAAACACTCACTTCTGCCTTGCATACCTACTACATATCTCTTGAAACACTGAGGAATCCATATTTTAGATTCATTTTTACCACTCTTGCATCATATGGCGCATGCAATAACATACAACTGAATTAATTTCATCACTGTGATGGATTATTAGTATGCAAATCTAATGGATCCCCCAGTGTTCCTTTGCTATCCTATTTCTCCAGCTTACAAAGGATTGCAAAACTTTCATTACATTGGCCAATCAGTCATTGAGGCAGCTTGTTCATCTTTCTCTCCCTCTCCCCCAGTGGCTCTATTTATATCAACTGGATGTTGGACAACCCTCTAAAGAGCAGCAACTAAAACAAAGTCACTTTCCAGCAGCAAAGACCTCTAAAATCAGATTCATGAAAACACCTCTGCTGCAGAGTTTGCAGGACGGTTTGGATCACAAAATGCTCTCTGTCCCGTGCTTCCCTTCTCCCAGAGTAAACAAACAGAACTAATCAGGTTAACTATGAGTAATGTCACAGCTGCAGCAAACGGCTCTCAGAGAGGAACTATGGTATAACTCAAGCATTTGAAGGAGTACAGAAGCAAGTGCTCTACAATAACCCACCATATATCAAAATAATAAAAAGAGACAGAATTTGGCAGCGGCAAGGACATGGTAGTATTGACATACATAGAGATGTCCAACATAAATATTGCGAGATCTTTTATCAACGGTTTCTAAACATAACAGGAATGTGCCTGAAGAGCAGCAGCTCAGCTCCAAAGCTAGAAATGACCAGATTTCAGATGGAGATTGTGAGTGGGGTGGAGAAGAAAAGAGAGGGGAGGCAAATGTTTTGCAGCTTAGTAGGTCACTTTCAAACTAGCAGCATTGGTGCCAAATGGAGCTTTCTAATTATTCTTATTTTCCTGCTGAAATTGCAAGAGAAGCACAAATAGCTGCACAGTGCTGGGGTGATTCACATGTTTCTGGAAGCTGCAGCCCAGGCAATCCCTCCCTGGCACTGTGGCTGTTGTCTGTTGAGGGAATTAGGCTTTAATAGCTCCAGGCTGATCTCATGAAAAGCTGTGACAGATATTAGTTCTATAGATTTGTAGTGGGGAAAACAAGCTTTTTCATTTTCAAATCGTACACCTTAGAAGTAAAAAAAACAAATTGTTTTTCCTATTTAAGATCCTTGAAGTTGTTGATTCATAAATGCTGTGATAGCCATACCATTTTTCTATGCAACAGCATCTGGCTAGACCTCCAAAACTTACAAACTGATTTAAGTTATCTTTTTCCTCTTTCTGGAAACGCACAGTTGAATGTGTGAAAGCCGTCTGAGCCAGCACGAAGTTATTTACTCTCCAGACCACCTATCTAGTGCCACACTAAAAAATCTGATTTAACAATTGTACACATTTCTCTCCTACTGGGCATCTCCAAACTTATGCCCCGTTTTCTCCAAGACACAATGGCATAGTCCTGGCTGAGTAAAACGTATTTCCATTTTCTATTCTTTGTGTGGTTACCATCCAATTTCTGGGAGTGGTTCCTTGCATCCAACTGAGCAGAAAGGTAGGAGCCACTCTCTTCAGTTCAGCCTATTATAGCTGTATCTCAGCCCTCAAAAAGGCAATAAACCCCCTGCCTGTGTCTGACCAGCCAACTCTACAGCCACCACTAGGATGATTCAAAGGGTTCTTGCCATGGCTATCAAATTGCCACCAAATACAGCCTCCAAAATGAATTTGCACTGCTTCCCTAACCCGCTGCAGATATTGCACTTGGTACCATACAGTGAGTTGGAATTAAAATACACCAAAGGGTCCTGAAATGCTCACAAAGACCCAGAACTTAATTGCACGTTTTCATGAACCTAAATAGCAGGTAGGATGAGGGCATAACAAGCAAACACAAATTCAATCTCTATCCTTGTATATTTGAAGATGTTGTCTCCTAATTAAAAAAAAAAAAAAAAAAAAGGAAAAAACAAGGAAGAGAAATCTCATAAATCCTGTTGTGAGCCGGCTTTAATAAGAAAAGACATGGACACCCACACTCAGAGCCCTGGAGACACTGAGGCGATGCTTCTCATGCCCGTCTTCACGGGATACAAAGGACCAGTCAGCCACAGCCCAGTGATTGGATCAATGTAACACAAGGGGATCCAAAGCACAAACTCAAAGAATTTTGCGAGATGCTGCCCTTGCTCTTGCATTCTGGGAAATCCCTGAATCATCTTTCCTCCCCCAACTTGCTCCTCTGTATTACAGATAGACCACCTTGGCTGAGAAACCCCCGCTGGAAGAACATCAGCTGTTATGTTAAGCATAAGGGTTACTGTTCAATGCATCACTCAACACAAGAGGGGAAAGGTTGAAGAAGAAAGACTTTATTTGAAAGTTAATTCCAATTAAAAATACTATTTGCAATGTACAATTAACTATATTTTTGGTGCATTAATGACTGGCCTGCTAAAAATAGTGTTGTTCACTGTTTCAGGAGCCAATGGGGATATTTTCATATTTTTCAGAACTTCTCACCCTGCCTGGGGGTTTGCTCTACCAAAGAGGTTAGAGCCCCCAGAAAATTATTCTGGCTTGTACTTCTGAAGAGGCTTAAGGACCTGTGAAAAGGGCTATTGCCTCAGCACCTTTTTATCCATACATTCATCCCTACCAAAGCACTAGGTATTACAGTTTAATTCCATTAGGAGACCCACCAGCAATACTCTGGAAACATCCCAGGGGCTGGTTGTTTAGAGGTGAATCAAAGCTCGCTGGCACTGAGCTGGAGCTGAAGGTCAGGCAGGCAGCACAAGATTTGGTGACTCAACAGGTTGGACTTCTCAGTGGCCGTTTTTAAGGACGTGGACACTACTTTGTCACTGGGATGATTATGAAAATCCTACCCCTCACTCCAACTGGCTTGTTCCATGTGTTTTACACATCCACTTATTGATTTCACTGACTGGGTTTGGCATTATGATTTGTTCCTCTGAGCTGCTAAGCAGGACTTTGACCTTTTACTCACTTATCTAAGCTAGCGACACAGCTCCACTAGAGGTGTGCTCATCAGGCCTTTAAATTCCAGCACATTTTCAAGAAATGTCATGAGGAAAAATATCCATAGCTTTAATTGTAAAAATAAATGTAACATCATACAGATGAAACTCAACAGAATGGTTCTCACTTTAAAACTGACACTGTGCTAGTTTAACAGGGCTGCAGAAAATGTGTAAGATTTTTAGACAGGAATTCTGTTAATTGTGCAAGTTGAGATGCTTCATTTGCATCAGAAACAATAAGCTGGCAAGAAAGCTGACTAACCATGCCAGATCTAAAGGTGTTACCATGACGGTAAGAAGAATTGGTTTAAGAAACCATTTATTTGATGAAATTGGAGGATCCCCAACTTCATAAATCAATTCCCAAATTGCAGGAAAAAATATTACCTTTTAAATGCCCCTAATTGTTATTCATTATTCTAGGCTCTCTAAACCTCACCAGAGTGGTTTATTGATGATGTAGTCTTCAAAGAACATTATTCAGGCAATGGAAAGGGAAAAAAAGAAGTAAAAGTGTACAGCACCAGAATAATGAATTGCATTGGACAACATCGAGAAGTTTCAGTCTGTTTGTTTTAAACTAATTTAACAAAAAGGTGGATGTTTTTCCTCTTATTATTTCTTGAAGTCAGTTTAAAAAGAAACAAATTTATTTAACAGGAAAAAGGTAGCAGTGAGCTTCATACAAAATTACTATGTCCCAATTTGTAGGTTAACCCTTGGAATAGCTAATCCTCAGGCACAAAGAGGATTCATTTGCTGGAAAGGCTCCTGACTGCAAGTTTTGTGTTATTGGGGTATTTGTCTGAGGGCTCAACAGTTGAGGTACCACCCTGGTTCCACAGACATCACACGGCTTTGGCACTGCCCACAACATACCCAGGTTTTCATATAGTGGCTTTAAATCACAGCTTTTTTGGACTACGGGATTTCTACTAAGTCAGGGGAAGTTCAATGTGCACATTAGACCTGATTTAGTGAAGGACTTCAGTGTGCCTAATGTTAAGCATGCAAATCATCCCATCCATTCCACTGGGACTAATTCACTGGGTAAAATATTGGCTCCAATAAAAGCATAATTCCCACTTAGGGTGTTCCTTTAGAGGCAATCCCTTGACAGGGCACAAGCAGATGGAGGTGTTATGTAGACACTGTTGGGAAACTACAATTGGGCAAAAATCATTGCATGAAAGAAGGAATAAAATCACATTGGGAGGAAGTTAAAAAGACCAGCATGAAGATATGAATGAGAGAGGCATCTGGTGATAAAATAAAGGTACTGGGAAAGAGTGAGAAAAACAGGGGCTTGAGCAAACCTTATTGAAGAACTGCAATTATCTGTCCTGGGGCAGCAGTTATACACCAATTGTAACAGCAACTATATTTGCAAAGGCTCTGATAAATTTAATTCTCAGCAGCTGAGAGAAAAAAACTGAGGAAAAAGAACTACGACCTTCCCCATATTACAAACTGAGGGTAGGACACAGCCACCTCCAGCCTGGGTCAGGAAACTGATTCAATCACTGGGTCTTACTGATCTCCATCACATTTGCCTTGTGCCCAGACTTGGGTGAGTGCAATATTCTACTTCTGACATCTCCCCCTTAGGCTTTGTAAAAACTGCCTATTTTCTTGAAAAAAAAACAGGGACAAATACAAAACTGTATCTGTTTTCTGTTTCATACAGGCATGGGAGGAATTGTGTCTCCTCCAGCAGGACAGCATGCAACCAAATATACAAAACTTCAGTCACTAGGCTGGGGGGAAAAGCATGTATTGTTTGTGGAGAAGAGGGGTAATATCCATCCTAGGGACACACTGAGGTGGGTGCTCTCCGAACGGGGAATTTTACATGAAATTTAAAAGGGTTTCTGAGTGATACAGAGTTGATACCTAGGAAAACAAACTAAATATTTAGAAGAGTACATTATCTATAATTAAAAAAAGATTAAAAGAAGGTAAATCCTTGCTCGTTTTCTGCTTAAGAATCAAATGTTCATGAATCTTTCCTTGGTTCTCCTGAAAAAGCTAGTAAAGCAATAGATTGGGATTCTTCTGGATGGATTTTATCATTAATTAGTCTGTCAAGAAGGCTCTAACCACAGGCTTGGCAATCTTTAAACTGCAGGAACACTCTTGTTCCTCCTATCAGAACAAAAGGAGAGATAAACACAACTTTGAGACTTGGATGTATCTCAGACAGGTCTCACTAAAGTACCGGCTTTGTGCACACAGCCACACAGGTTACAACCCAAATAATTAGAGCTACACAAAGGAGAAAAAGTATCACTTCAGAGATGAGATACAACTCACTCAGTGACTAACATCATACTGTGGTACAAAGGTGTACCTAAACCCATGGTAAAACTACCCCAAGAGATGAGAGCCTAGACCAGGATTCCTCAAGCTGAGTCCCTCCCAGCTTCTCATTCAGTTCTGCCTTCAGTTGCAGTACATGTTAAACACTGACTGCTTACATTTTCGTGTCTTAACTGAAAACTCTTCTAGTGGTTGCCTGTCAGTTATATCATCAGACCTGAACTGATTCAGAACATACAAAGGAAAAAAAAGACCAAAAGAGGAATTGCAAAAGAAACTTTTGCTAACTCTTAGGGGGTTAAAACAACACCCTAAACCAGAAGAAGAAAAAACGAACAAGAATCTGTATTCTTTCATTTTTATTACAGAATACTCTGGGACTGGGGAGATTTCAGAAGCATTAGTGCACAACAAGAGAAGGTGAGGGGGGCACTGCTCCATTAATTTTCTCGTTTGTTCCCTCTGCTGCAATCTAAACAGAACTAATTCTGATGTTCCAGTGTGTGTTGTCTGTCTCTAAGTGAGAACAAAACAAAAGCAGCATTAAACTGAGCTATGTGGTCATCCACACACCATACTGGTTTGGATGACTCTCTGTCTGTGTGGCTTTTTGTATTAGAGCTGGTATCAATGGCCTCCTTGTTGTCTGTTGAGCCCCCATGGGGTTACATGAGTACTATCTCAATTCAATAGCTTTTCTCTCAACCATTGTCTTTTAATATAGGTTTATAGTCCTCAAGGATATATGCTGCATTACAATTAGTCATAATGTCCAGCGGCTACTGAGGCTTATTTGCAACACAGAGTTTATTGCCCTTTGTAAGGCTGACAAAGAGATACTTGTTGAGAGCTGTACACAAAAGGCAAATACAATGTATGAATTTCCCTGTAATATAAAAGACGAAAATAAAAGCTGGTCAGTAAATAGCCCTAACAGAGCAAGTAGCATCTCTTCTTTCACCTCCTCTGGCCCCCAGTCCTGGCTTTCTCAAACCAATGCATTTCACCTAGTTTTAAAGCAACATCTTGCAGAGACAGGAAAAGCAACTCTGCATTGTGTGGTCAGCTCTGCTTTCCACTATACCATCACTGAAAAGAGATGAAGTGGCAGGAACTGTTTTACACCCTGTGCTGGAGGTTTCTGTCATTTCTCAGGTCCAAAGACACACTACAAGACCTCTTGCTGGGGGCTCAATGCAGTCTGACTTGTAAAGCAAAGGAACAGAAGTTTTGATGTGACAAAAGCAAGTGGTGTGTAATGAAGGTTTTCCTCACCTCAGCACAGCTCCTCTTTTGCACATACAGCAACCAACACATGTGGTTCTTGGGGATACATGGGCATGGACAGACATGATTCAGCCTCCTCTAGCAAAAGGACCCAGCTACTCCAGGATCACCAGGAACAGCAGCGTCCCTGTCCCACATCCTCGCAAACAGCCACTGCCTGTCAACCACTCCTCAATGGCCAATGAGCAGTTTCAGGAAGCAATTCCCCAGAAAAATGGTACTTCTTCATTTAAAATATATAGACAAATTCTGTGGTGCAACTGAGAAAAAGCTGGGACAGGACCTGAGATAGAACAAACACAACATTTGCCTCCTCTCCTCACCCCTTACCCTCCTTTCACCCTTCCCTGCCTCCCCCACTTATCCAGAGGGTTTGAATATAGGGAAAGCTCAGACCCAACGTTCCAAATCTGCAGATTCAGTTAAATGTGGCACAAACTCCAAACACCTCAAACATGGGGAAAGCTCTTCTGTTTCAGATACAAAAGGCATGGTTCGGATCAGGCTTCTAATATGCCGAGAAGAATTTGCTCAACAAAGCAAACTCAAAATGTGCTCCTGCCCTCTGGTTAAGAGCTCTTCAGTGCTGATGGAAAACTAGTACGGCAAAAGTGGCCACCTTTACACTAACAGTGAAAAAAAGAACAGACTCAATGATGTAAGAGAGTGCAGAGTCATCTGTGGGTGATTATTCATCAGGGGATTCTCCCCAGCCAGAGGATTTTAGTATTAGCAATTGCAAACTCTAAACACAAGGATCCTTTCCATATCCTCATGTGTGTCCAAGTACAAAATATCCCTGTCACTTATCATGAAGTCAAAAGATACATAAACAAAAATAACTCTGCTTATATTTATTTCCTTCTCTTGGGTTCCTCAGCACTTTGGAGAATTCCTTGGACAGGAATCTGAGCTCATTAGCTGATGAGGATTTTATTCTGCTGTCTCATGGCTTCTTTGTCAGAGAGTTTCAGTTCAACTTGCCAACTTTCCCTGGCCTACCCTGGGTCCTGCCATTAGATTAGGCTTTTCTTTTAAGACATCTTAAGGAATAAATCCTTCCTCAGAGCTCTGTCCATGTTTCTTGTTTCTCCATGACTTCTTTTTCAACAAATGTTTCATCCCCTCACTTCTGTCCAAGAAATTATCGAAGTCCGTATTTCTCTCTCCTGACTTTATGGGAGAAAATCTCTTCTCCTGCCTCACTGTTCAGAACCCAGGCATTAAGATGAGTGACTCTCCATGGTCATTATACTGCAGTATGTGACAGACTTTGTGAGAAAATGACGGAGTCACTACCTACAGCAATCCAAGATGCTCCCGTTTTTCATAACGGCTACTTGATAACTTCGACCAGAATTCATAAATTGTACTTAAGACCCCCGGATCAAGACAGGCCACAAAAGTCCTCAAGAAATTGTCACATCTCTAAGGCATTAAATCCGTCTCTCATTCACCAGGTAGCTGCGTTGGTACTAAGAGGGAAAACCTACAGCAGCTTTATAGAATCAAAGAGTAATGAGCTTGTTTGGACTCCACTTGAATGTTTGCCAATTTACCTTTGAACATGAGTTTAATATTGCAGCTAATTTTGTACCAAGGCAGATGTATGTCTTCAATGGCTCTTCATACTAAAATAAAATATTTCCCTGGTGGAAGCGTTTATTTTTCAATGAATTCAAACAGATAAATAACACGGACACATCAGTTCAGGATATAACCTCTCCCTTGTGTGTTCCAGGGAACACAACTTTTATTTGATCCTAACCTTTGAGGGCTGAAAACATTCTCTTAGCACTTAAATAGCAACATCATCTATTAGCTTTTCAGCCCAGAAAAGCTTTCACAGGGAATTGTAAATCACTGCTCCCTATAAGCCATGTGGTATAGGATCTTTGGTCTGAAAACTCCTGACAAATTGCTTGCTTCTTAGATATTCATCGCATAGATCTAAATCAGATGCAGAAATTCACTTTTTTTTCCACATGCCAACCATCTATAATTTAAATTCATCATGAGTAAAATAAAAAAATAACAATAAGACCTTAGAAATGTCGTTTCCTGAACATGCAAGTTCATAGATATGAGTTTTGTTCTGTACTTTCTCTGGCAGATATTAGTAGTGTAAACACTTGCATTTAAGCTTTGTTCTAGTCAAAGGCTTTAAGTTTTATGTGTGCATTAATAATAAAGCTGAAGGTGTAAATAAGGATATGTAAATAAAAAATGTAAATAATAATAAAGATTTTATTTCCAACAGCCAAATACACTACTGAAATTTAATTGGGTGTAATAAATTTTCTTCAGGACATTTAAACCAAGAGGAAAAGAGGTGTAAAATATACATAAGGACTTCATAATAAACATGTACACATTTCAACAGAGTACCTATGGGTGGAGTTGAAGAGAGAACTTTAAAAGCTGTATAGGTTTAGGTATGTATAGATGTGTAGATGACCCTGGCTTGCAGAGCTCAGCCACCAGCCGTGCCACTCATCCCAGAGCTTGCAAGACCCAGCATCCACAGCCAAGATTAAATACTTGACAGCCACACGGAGGGCCAGCAGATTCATTTTGCTGGACATTTTGCAGCCTGCCGGACTCTGTCCCTGCACACACCCTTTGGGGAAGGGCGAAACACGATCTGCCTCCCCCGTGGCTCCTTACGCCCACGATGAGGAGAGGTGAGAAGGGTCAGGCTGTGCCCTGGGAGATGAAATAATCCCTTGTAAGTACGTTACTCATTACAGCAAATCAAATATACACATGCAAAGAGCTTCAAAAAGCATTACAGGGTCAGTTCTCACAACTGACTGAAGTTCAAAACTTCTTGCTCCACTACTTTCCTCCCTTTATGTGCACACATCTCCATGTGTTGGTGTACTTGAGTCACCAATTTGTGCAGGATTTTCATGCCCTGAGTATCACTTTCTCTGTTCTTTTTGATGTGCTTCTTTACAGACAGACTAGTTAAAAAGGCATTTCTCACAATACATCACCACACTTAAAACAGTAACAAGCCAAAGTGAGGGAGAACAAAGCAGATATTTGGAGGGGGAATAGACTGAAATTAAAATTCAGTCACAGGAAAATCAAGCTAAGCCTAGAAAATACACATGGTCAGGATATTAGAGAACGCATTTTTGCTTTCTGCTGTTCACATAAACATTCCTATATGGCACCATAAATTTCCAACAAACAGTCTTCCTTTTAAAGCAGTTTAAGGCAGAATGATAATACTTGCATCATTCTATCCCGACAGGCCCATTCCTCAGATAGTGTAAAGCTCTACAGCATAACTTGCTTCACTTAAGTGACATTAATTCACCCCCCCTTCACCTGAATCCTTTCTCTTTTGTTCTGAAGTTTGGTTTCACTCTATTTCTATCTTCCAAAGCAAAATAAAAGTTTCCACCATCTAACTCACAGGATTTTCTGATGTCCCTGAACTATCACTTTGGTGACAATCACAACACAGGCTTTGGAAGCAGGAAATACACCCCACAAGCTAAACAGGAGACTATTGCCTGAATTATTCCTGATGCCACTGTGCTCCTGATGCACAATAAATGTGAGGCTGGCCCTGTTCTCCAGCTGCTTTTTCATTTTCTCCAGCAGTGCCAGGTTCCTGCTTGCTGTTCCCAACTCCTTTTAAGTTACCTGCCTGGATTAAGTCCTGAGCTACTTAAATTAATATCCTCCTTAATAATCCCCAAAGCTACACCAATACTGGACTGCATGTTTCTCATATGTTAATTTTTAATATTCAAACACTCATGGCACTGAGCTGAGTGTCACCTTTACACAGGGACTAAATTTAGTTCTTGTTCTGTGTTGTTGCCAGTGTCACTGCAGTTCGTAGTTGTTTTGTTCTAGAAAATCCATGTGTACTTGCTTATAAAACCTGCATGGACAGAGCTTACTGGCTGGGTAGATGCACAGCTGAAAAACTCAATTTTCCTCAAATAACCATTTTCTTAAAAGCCAAGAGTACAGTTTTTGTGTTGGTGGGGAAGGACTGCTGTTTAACCTTGAACCACAAGAAGATTAAACACTCACTCTCCTATGCAGACATTTGTTTCTGTCCCCATTTGAATTCCCTAATAAATCTTAGGCTAAAAATTGAGAGAACTGACTTGTTGCTTTAGAGTATGAGCAACAAACAGTTTCTTACAGAAAACAGGGAACAGCCCAAGAGAGGACTGGCTTCCAGTCACTCACCTCCTCCTGACACACATGAATGAGAGAAAGTGGATTTAATTTCCAATTCACAAATACCTTTCAGGAAAGGGGTAGATACTCCCCACTAGCAGAGACCTGATCCTTTCTTCCTGGGAAATGGCCACGCAGATGATGCTTATGACAACTCCCAGAAATTCTGTTCCCGGAAATGAGAAATTCAATCTGAAAATATCATCTGTTGCTCTATTCTTGGTCTGTTACATACTATATATTCCTTCTTGCTCTAACCATGCACCAAGTTATTAAAAATAGATATTATACAGTGCTCTTGGAAGGTGCCAAATTCACAGCCACCAAGAACAGGAATAAGGCCCTTTATTTCAGTGGTAGAAAGACAAGCATTTGCTAGCGGAGATTTTAAAAGCTCTGATGCTTTTGGAGATGGCAAGTTCTTCTGCTACTGCCTACAATGAGTTTGTCCACTTTCCCTGGAGAAGCAAGAGAGGAGCTTCATTGCATATCCCCCAAGGAGGTGACGTGCACTGCTCTGCATTCACTGCTCTTCATCCACACAGATGGAGAGCTTGGCAACCGGTTATCTTAAACTTTTCTGAAAGCAAATATAACCCTGCTTTATCTCTTGTCCTCCTAACATTGTCTGGAAGAGACATTGGTGTTTTGCTTTGTGGCTCCCTAAGGAGAGGGTAAAAGTATAAAAGGGAAAGAAAAAAAACACAGAAAAACAGATAAATATCTAAAGTTTCCAACAAAACACATGGTTTAACTTAAGGAAAATTAGACAGCAATCTCTTACAAAAATATGTATTTAAGTTTTTTGCTATATGGAGTGGAGGAAAAAACCTCAGACAAGAGGGAGATATCAAAAAGGAGAGTTGAAATATCTTGAAATTACCATGGTTCACTTCAGCTCTGCGCAGTGCTTCTGACACCAGCTTTGGGAAGCAAAGTCGAAGCCCTATGAACTCAGCCTAAGATAAAACTCCCTACTCAAAGATCCCTAAGCATTCAAAGGATAATAAACACATTGAAGAATCTTGTTGGAAAGAGCCAAAAGAAAGATATTTTCAAGAACTGACCTGCTTTCTCTTCCCTCTAGTTTTAGGTCTAGGGAAGGAGGGTTGAGTGACACTGCCTGCCTCCCTCTCCACTGTTAAACAAAAGCCAGACAAGCAACGGCTCCTCTCTCCCTTCCCATAGCTCAGTGTAAGTCCAGGCTCTGGCTAACATTCCATAACCACTCTGGCTTTCATTGGGGTGTGTTACCTAAAAGCCTCACACTTGACAGACCAAGAGATGAGCCACTGTATGATCTAGCCCTGCTTTTATAAAAGTATCCTGATACTAATCTCATCTTTTCCTTTCTTACTCATGCAAAGAGGGATCAATGGGTGTTCTTCCTACACTGGGTTTGCTGGTAGTTTACTGGTTCAGAAACAAGTCCCAGTTCCATCCATCAGCAGTTTTATATGCTCAATTTGGAATTGCTTAAGACTCCTACTACAGCTGGATCCAAAACTCAGTAAAGCTGGTAGAAATCAGCTTCAATGCACTTTGGATTTCATCTGATTAAAATTAGTTTCCTGGCATCTTTGCTTTGATTTATCAGCCTTGGGAAAAGTCACAAATACACCTACACACACAGTTTAGAAAGAAGCCTTAAGAAAGTATCCACATCCTCCCTGAAGACACTCAAAGCAACTCTTGTATCTGAATAGGAATTCACAGCCTATTCTGAATGGAATTTTCCAGCACACGACTCAAGCTCTGGAGACCTCTGTAGAGGCTTAATAACCTAATAAGGGAGTTTGAAATATAAAAAGGAATGAATATGTTGCAGAGCAGTACAGCCAGACATGCTACAAGTTTCCTCTGTAGGCCTGCTCTGCCCAACCTAGGTACCAAAAAAGGCGAGAAACATCAGCAGATCCTGCTTAACACAAAGAAATGAGAGGTTTCACCACAAGAAACTTCATGCTGTCATCTCCATGAAACAATCAATCATCTACTTCCCCCACCAGCACAGTTGATTCCTACTGACCTCGAGCAGATGGAGAAACAAACACAACTCAGCATTAACACATCAACAAAACCCCAAAATCAGCGCCCAGACATTTAAACTGAGGTCTTAAAGATGGTAACAGTTCTTTCCCTTGTCAAAGTTTCCTTGAATAGTCACCATAAAAAAAGACATAGTTAAAATCAAAAAGCCACCAATTTTGATCCAAAAAAGTCATTGCACTTCAGGTTTGTTGCCATGCCAGTGTCATTCCTCTGGGCTGTCTGTGTCCACTGCATCACACCTGTTTGTACCCATTGAGACTCTCAGGTACTTTCTTAAAATTTGGACAAAGCAGACAAAGTGACAATACCATAAATAAATTCCTGACATCATAGGGGAAAAATCAGTATCAGGAAGGTCAGAGTCTAAACCCTGGTAATCTGGATCTGCCCAATTACATCATCATAAGAACCAGATGCTTCCCTCTTGCACCATTCACCAGCATGAGATTTTCTGGTTCGCTTTTCTTCTCCTTGTACTTTAATTTATGACTGGTTGAGGATTTAACTGAAGTCTCTGCAAAACCCCAAACCTTGCAATCCACAGTGTTATTATCTGTGAGGTGGCGACATGTAACCAGATGAACACATTCAAGCCATGGCAAAGCCAAACATCAGGTGAGAAAATGACGCCTTTCGGAGTGGGCTGATTTAAGACATGTTTGGGAATATAAAATACCAGTTATGAAACCTGCCTGTTTCTTGCCATGTGTCCCATGGTACAGCACAGTTATAAACTTGCCAGTGGTGACTTTTCCCTCATTTGATAGTGACCTGATCAAGTGTGAATCATGAGACCACATCATGCAACAACATTGTCCTACTGACTTCTCGGAACATAAACAATAATAACTTAAATATGACCTACCAAAGACTTAAGTGAAGCACTTAAAGGAAATCTATATTTTTGTATAAACCACAGATGTTTAGTGATGTGGTATGATATTTCTGCTTAGCTCCAAATAGCTGGAAATTATCTCACAACTGAAAAGCAGTACATATATTCCTTGGATGCTGAGAATTAAAGCCAAAATGGATCTTTTATTTATTACGTATTTTTGTGTTTTCGTATTAAGCACTACAGGCAGAAACTACAGGCTGGTAAGTGGTTCAGTTTTGATCAGCTTTTGACACAATGTTAGTAAGTCTCTTTGTGTGAAATGTGAAGCTCATTTCAAACAGCTTGAAGTTGGAAAAAGCGTAATCTAGAAGAGATCTTATTTGCAGTTTATTGACCTCTCTTGAGTGTTCATTTGGCTGTTGTTGGACCCTAACCTTAACTGATACTGAATATCCTCAGATGGAACTGACTAGCAAGTCACGCAATCCTCATATTTATATCAGCTGATCAGTAACCACAAATATTTGTAGTTTGTGTTATCTGAGCAATAATGAAAATCCAACACGGAAAAAATCAGACATGAAAAATCAAATGTTGAAACCACCTTAAAACCCTTAAGATGATAAAAGACAGAGTCAAGCCTGGAACACTGTCCTCAAAGTACCCCATTCTTACTTGTTCAATCCAAGGATCTTCCAGGAGCAGCTTCTCTCAGCACAGAACAGCACATGGACAAATCTGCTCACACAGCACCACGGCCTCTGATTTATCTCTTACAGCCCCTCTCTACCTGGGCTTCTTCCAGCCTAATTCCCACACTCTTAGTCCCCTCCAAGCGAGCTCAGCCCCATCTCTGCTGAGCACAGTCCTAACACCAACTGAGAGATGAGAACACTGCTTGGACCATCAAACCTTCCAGTGAGTGTCAGACTGAGATCTCAGGATCTGAACCATCCTCGCTGAATAAAGAGGTTACTTAAGGGGAAGCTTGGAGCACTTATGTTGTGTTAGAGCAGATTTTGAACATGATTTTTGTCCTAACTGATAAATCAAGTGAACAGCATCACTGTTAAACACATGCTCCCTATGTCATTGATTGGTGCAGCCGCTGACACACAGATGCCAAACACACATCTCACTTCTGAAGAAAATTCTCGGGGAAAAAGCATCATAATCTCTTTTTGAAGCACTGGTTAAGTTTTGAGGAAAGAAAATGAAGAAATCCCTTCCAGCCAGAGAGCACGCTAGGAACGAATTAGCTGTTATCAAAAACTACAATCAAGAAGAAAACGGAGAATTAGGGTGCCCACCACAAATTACTGAGGTAAGGGAGAAAAATATAAAGCAGTTTGGACAATGTGTGATTCCTTCCCATCCAATACTCCCCCAAATTTGCAAGAGCAAAAATGGACTTAACTAGGATCAGGAATAGCAGTGAAAATGACAGTCAGTAAACAACAAAATGCATCTGCCAAATAAGACACAGTGCTCAAATAATAAACAAGGCTGAGTCATGCCAACCTGAGGATCTAAGGTACCTTCACATAGGTACTGTCACTGGTGATTGAAAGAGTTCATGCTGATATTCTAAGTACAACTTCCACTTATTTTCTCCATCCTGCTTAATTAAATTGCTTAACTGTTCCAGAATCTAAGGAGAATCTAATTTAAAGACCACAGTGCTAATAAATGAAGTTGTAAAGAAAGCATAAGGAAAACTAAACCTGTCAACAGGTCAAAATTCTGCAAATAAAAGGGCTCTGGTATGGAGAAAGCATTTCCTGTGTTTCTTGCATCAATTCCACATTATCCGAGTTCTCACTGAGGCCGTGACTCCTGCCCGCACCTTTAAATGCTGAATTATTTACCTAAAAAGGCAGAAAGACCCAGCAGCTCTTTCGCATGGGAGCTCTCTACTGTGACCTTGGGTGAGCCACGTGCTATTCTTCCTCTGTCAATGAGAGACAATGGTGCTTCACCCCTCTGACAAGTGCTTTGAGATCCATAAACAAAGGACTCTGGATATTGAAATCCTGGGTACACTCTGCTTGGCACGTTCCCCTAAAAACACATGAATGAATAAATAAATGCAATGCAGAGGAGTCATTATTTTGAATATCCCCTGATCATTTTTTACTGCTCCTGGTAACTGAGTTTAAGATGGGGGTTTCTTTCTGCTCTCACTGGCTTTCCTTCATTATTTTGCCCATATTAGGGCCACTTGACACAGACCAAAAGTTGGTATCTTGGCCCATAGAATGACAGTGACAGCACATTTTATTCCACTGTTTTTGCAGGTCTGCTTCTATTTTTTCTGTTTATTTATTTGAGCCACTAAATTATCTAATTAGTGGCATATATAGTTGAAACATGAGCTGCTGTGAATATTTACTGCACACTTGTTCAGGCATTTATCTAAATAGGTGGCATGCCAGGCCTATGTAATAAGGAATAATGATTCCTTAGAAGAGTTACAGGAAATTATGGAAGACAAAAAAAAGAAAAAAGGAAGAAAAGTTTTGCATAGTGGCTTGTAGCATCCAACAACATATATCAATTCTTCCAGAGATAGAGCAATTGCATAGTAATGACAAAAATTTTATTGTAACAAATAAATCAATACTTGCCCTACTGCAGACTCAGATGTTACTTTTATGGATCTTCCCATGTCCATTACATAAAACTGCTCCTGATAGAGTGCATTAAATGACAACTGCTGGGGGGGTGAAGAATACAGTACCACGTCTTTGCATACTGTGCTCTACCTGCTATTAATCACTATCTCATTGCATGGGGATCCATTTATATCACTGCAACAACAGTGCTGAGTGGCTTACAGTGATGGACTGTGCTGCACAGGGAATGTTTGCTTTTGCAGCAGAGCTGTCACCGCACACCCAGCAAACTAAAAATTCAAGATATCCCCAATTAGAAGTGCTTTTAGGAGGGGGAAAAGGCCAGCAAAAAACCACATTGTGGGACAAAAAGAAAACTCATGTACTGTAGTCCCAGTCCCTGTATAAACAAATTTTCTCAGGGCCACATCCCATGCAGACAATCTCCTTCACACTACAAGTGCTACATCCATCTCCTTTTGTTCCCACTTCTTCAATATAATAGTAAAGCAATTTTTCATGATACATTAAGTGATTATAGCAGTGTGTTCCTGGATATCTGGTGGCTTAAACAGAAATCAGACACACTAGATCCAAAATAATCTGTTATGTACAAAATTACATCAGTCATTTAGTCTAGAAATCTTAGACTGGAACTCTTCTATGTCTTCTAAGTATTAAAGAAAAAAAAAAGAAATTAACAACCAAACACATAGATCTGATAATTAAGGAAGAAGCAGAAAGCCCAGAGGAGATTTTATCCATTCTCTCGGACCAGCATGTCTAGTAAAGGAGGATACCTATCCCTTACATCTATTCCTTTATTTTAGTCTTTCACCCTGCAGCACACGTGCCACAGGGACCAGTGCCAATGAGTAATAGGAAGTGCCTTTGAAGTCCAGGGAATACCACGCGTGGGCAGAGTACACCATTATGACTATCTGAAGAATTACACTTGTCAAGCATGTTACCTTGGTTTACCTCACTTGTTAGCAAACACCCAAGTTTCTCAACAGAACAAATACGGTAATCCCTTTCTTTGCAAAAAATAGTTAAGTCAAAAAATATTCGTAATCTTACAACGATTTGTGAACCTTCAAGTAGCCTTCAAGTGCTTTAATCCTTGTAAGGATTAAATGCATCCTGTCATTGTTTTAGCCCTTTCTTTACCTTTCACCCTTTCTTTCTTATCTTTTACTCATTTAGGCACAGTGTTGTATCAGACTTTTAAGGTCTGTGTCACGTCATCATCTTTTTTACTCTCCCTACAATTTGGGCTCTGTAACACAAAACAATAGTGAGACTACACAACATTCTCTTTTTTTGGACTGCTTCCCAGAAATCAAGGCAGAATCAACCAGCATTAATTAGAGTCCATCTTTGCCCAGACCCACTCCCCTCAAACACTGGAGTCACTTCTTATCTACAGCTGAAAACCAGGTCTCAAATGTTACCAAAAGGACAGAGATGAGCAAAGATACACATCAATTTTCTGCTTGGTTCCCTGGTTTCTTCACTGTAAAGTGAACTGATTTTTTGTTGTTGGACTTTCAGACGATTCGAGTAGGTTGTTTTGGTAAAATAATTTACTTTTTTACATGTTAGATGCAAACAGTTGCTAAGGACTTTAAAGAAATGCTGTTGAGCGTCTTCCTTGTCCTTTCCAACTCAATACTCTACTGACAGGTTCCCATTTTCAGTCTACAGGTGTCACCTGGGTGGCATCCTGCTCATTCTACATGGCCAGTTTATCTCTGGTGTATTATCCACACCCTCTGCAGGAAAAAACCCAAAGAACACTTTCGAACTGCACTTCGGTGCTTCATATGGATCCAGACGTTTCCTACTGAACCAGGATTAATTTATTCACCAGTATGCTAATTTCATTTGCCTATGGCTATTAGTGAATAACCTGAAGCCTGAGTTTGGCATCATTGTTTGGAGTGCCTGCAGTGATAAATGACCAAGTGGGTAGACCTACATGGATTCTTTTTCTTCTGCATTTTAATTCATTAACCAAATGAGGTCTTAAAGCCCTTTACCTATTTTCTACCCTTCTGATAGATTAGTATGCATTTCATAGTCATCCATCTGATGAAGTCAAGAAAAGCAAGACTGTCCTCCATGGTGTTATAGGCAGGATTCTCTACACCCTTCTCATTACTCAGCTCAACTCAATTTTGTTCCTTCCGTTATTTTCTCTTTGAACAGTGATTTGCAAGTGAATAACTCCACTCTCTGAAGAGGCTGGATCAGATGCAGAATAACTGTGCCAGGCTGGAATGAATGGAGCTGCACATCTCATGCTCACTGCCTCCCCAGTTAGCTGAGCAGAGAGGTTTTTTTCTCACCACCCTTTGGGAGCACGCACCTACAGAACTACTCTTCTCACCTAAGGGATGGGTCTGTCAATACTTTCCACCAGTACATGCTCCCTTGGGAGGAGATACCCCTCGACTTAGGCCCAGGTTTCCTCTCTTCACTCTTAGGAACATTAACATTTGATGGTTGAAGGGTGAGGGACGGCCCAGAAGGGATTCAACGCAAGCTGGTATTTACTGGGACTGCTGAGCCAACAGATCAATGAGTGCCAGTGGTGGCCTGGGAAGGGTGGCAGGAGCAGGCAGCCAGGCACAAAAAGAGCAGCAGGAGGGAAAGAAAGGATCCCACATGTTGTCTAAATATGATTGTGAAGCAGCAGCCAGATGGGCAAAGACAGGCCTGCATCGAGACCATGAGTGAAGAGGGTGAAATTCAACTCTCTGTGTCTTATTTACAACTTTACCTCTAATACAGAGTTGTCTTTTCAGCCATTTGTTTGGGAGCTTTGTTTTTCTGTTTAAGTTTTCCTTGTAGGCATTTGGCTTGTTCAAATAAGGTTTTTTAAAAAATGTTTGCTTTGTCTGCAAAAAGCATATTAACTTTAAGTGAAAAGAGCAAGGAAACTCATAAGGCAAGGGTCATAGCTCCAGGGAGAGCTGCAACCCGTCTTCATAGGGTTTTGGGATACAAAGTCCAGGCATAATTTGAGAAAAATTCCTTATCTCCTGCACATCCAGTTTCAACAGACTTCATTGGTTCATGTAATTTATCAGTGCCTGTCCTTTGGTAAGCCACTAGTACTTTACTTAGAGACTTGTCTTACTCATATTTCCTTTTAAATTCAAGTAAATCACCTTTCCTATCACCAAGTCCAACCCCCTTTTTTCTTAAGCAAGTGGCTCCTTCAGAACATCCTCAACTATTTATTGACAGCAAGACTGAAAGTGTCACAAGCTATCGACTCAGTAAATATTTGGTCATTCCTTCCAGAAATAGCACTTTTTTCAGACTATATGCATGAAGACCTTCAGCATTACAAAAATATATTCGCCTTTGATTCTTTCCCTTCTAGGGTGGTGCTGGTGGTGAGAGAAATGATACAGGATTCCACATCTCAAAGTTGCACATTATTGGCTGCTCTATTTGGTGACTGAGTTCTTCTGTTCCGTGCCTGCACTTTTGGATCTTACCTATAGCTCCAGCCTCTACCTGGCTTTTAATGATCTCACTTCTGAAAAGGTGAATTTAAAACCCCATCAATTGCTGTCCTGCTATACCATCTGGTCCCAGTCGATTTTCTGCTATTAAAAAGCCCAGCTTTTTGGCTCAGTAATTCTAAGTATTTTTAGTTTGCAGTTGTTGCTATTCTACAGCTGGGATCACAATGTTTTGAAGTAAATCAGATGAGAATTATACTGTGCAGAAAGTAGCAGCAGATATTCAATGCACCTATATTAGGTTAATGTATTCTTTTTATGGATTTATTTTTCTTAGTTTAAGACATGCAGAAAAGAATAGAGAAAATAATAAAATCCTTCAAACAAGTGATTTACTCTAAATCAGGGATGTGTTTACCTGCCCTACTTAGAAGGGAAAAAAACAAGTTAGCTAAATATTACCAGATATGAATATTTTTGTCCTTTATTTCCATAAAGATTAGCTGCATATGGCCCCTTGAGTAAACAGTGTGTATTGGCTCATAAGCTCTATCGGGAAAAAAACAACATTAAAGATGGATCTCTGCTCTCAGTTCCAGTGCAATCACACTACAACCTAGAGACTAAAAGGAACAAAAATGTTTATTGATTACTTTCCCCATAACTTTGTACAAAGAATATTGAAGACCAGCAGAGTGTACTAATGTTTTAACTTCTTTCATTTAGCTATGAGGTTAGGAGCTAAAAAGCAACAGAGAAGTTATCTCTTTAAAGACAATTTGGATTAGGAAGAACTACATAACCTGAATGTCTTTCAATTAAGGAATTATTTCAAGCAGAATACACAGGTATCCTTCAAAATAAAGACTAAACCCCAATTCTGCTGACTCTCTGCAGAATAATAACACAAGGTAATATTGTGTCTCCATAGCTAATAAAGTGTTTATTAACAGTGCTGTTACCACAGATGCCACCAAAGTGACCACCCTTCCAGCACATGGATTTACATTTCACCGCCTCTTGCAGCTCTTCCCCTCTGCTACTCCCTCTTGGTTCTTGGAAGTTACTTTATTCTGTCTCTAAAGAATTTTCATACAGCTGCAATATATTGATGGCTGGTGGACTAACAGCAAAGGTAATCAAGCACTGCAGACAAGTCTTATGCCATGGCTTGAAACCTTCACAGGCCATCTCCTTTCAGCTTCACTTGACCTATGCTC
Organism: Pitta sordida; assembly: GCA_013390025.1. Lineage (NCBI taxonomy): Eukaryota > Metazoa > Chordata > Aves > Passeriformes > Pittidae > Pitta > Pitta sordida. The sequence goes on along the minus strand of WEKX01009951.1, from coordinate 907,464 downwards.
AGCCTAAGGGAATCTTAAGGAAAATCCCCATAGATGGTCACTTCACTCTACTCCCCAGACCTCAAAACACAAAATCATGTGCAAATTTGCAGTGCCTAATTTTAAGCGTTGAACTTGACTGTCTAGTTACAGAGAGCCACTTCTGGCATAGAGAAACTCAACTATAGTGTACCCCTCTAAATAAAACACCTGAAACTAATCTCCTTGAAATGTCAATATTTAAAAAATATGCTGTGATATTTTAAGCTTTAAAGTCATTATATTAGCAACACTAGGATTATTCTTAATAATACCTTGGTTTCAGATTAGAAAAGAAACATCCTGTGCAATTGCATTCTGTGCGAGTTCACAGAACTTGAACATTTATCAATTACTCCACTGTTTAAGGCATTATTCATGTCAACAGCATTTACTTGCTTTTCATCCTTTTCCCAGAGGAACATTAAAACAGATTTATCTTTACTTTCTGATCTTTATTCTTCATTGTCACTTTATACAGAAAAGCTTCTGCTTTGTTTCCCCTATTTTCACACAGGGCCTTTTTTCCCTTGAAATCCAACTTTCTCAGGTGCTGTTTTGTCCTCTGTTAATCATCTTTGCTCTAAGCTTCACTAAATTGGCTTTCCTACTCTCTATCTTATTCAGGTTTGTATGACAAAATGTCTCCATGCTTTTAAATTTAAAGCCAGCCTTCAGCAAGAGAGCTAGCCATGGGTATGGTGATCCCAAAACACCAACAATATGTCTGAAAACTGGGCCCATTTCAATCATGGTTGACCACCAGCAGCTTTCTTAATGATGACTTTTTGTTAATTTAGTTCTGTTATTCTCACCCTCAATTCCATGATTAGATAGGACATGCAGACATGGCTGCCTCAGCTCATTAAGTTAGCCTGGGAAATTTGAGAAACAAAGAGCATATTGGGTCATTTGGAGACTATAACCAACGGAAATCTAAGAAGAGAAGGCATTAGGGATACCTGACCTGACTAATTCCATCTTCAAGAAAAAAGTCATCTTAAATGACAATGTATTTGTATCAATGTTTTTGATCCATAATAGCAGAGTATTCCCCAAGTTTCCCTAATAGCTGATGTAACCTTTATAAATATGCCTTGTTGCCAAACAGTTTCATCCCCCATATATTGGAAAAGCACAGTTCACAGAATTTTACTGTCAACTAGAGCCATGCTACTCCCCTAACCCCATCAGAAAGGAGTATTACTTTTATTAGCAATGAGTTAACTTAATGTGGATAGTTGAGAACTGCAAGCAGAGACGTTATAATGGGGTGGAGGAATTGACATATGGACAAGTATAATCCTAACTCTTAAAAGAACCAGAGGAAAAATGGACTTTTCTATTATCAACAGCCATTCCTGATGGCTCTTAAAAATAAATAAGCTAAAAAGTATCATCTGTCTTTTTGTTTTATTAAGAATTGGTCATCACTGTCCCATCTGCTCTATCACTTAATTCTAGAACATCTGAATGTAATATTAAATTAACCTAGCGTGGGATACTTATTCCTGTCTCTGTTTAAACAGCAGTATATTTTAGTTTTGGCTTGATCCAATGTAATCTTTATGGGAACAAGTATATTACTGAATAGAGTTTTAAAGTTTCCTATAAATTTTCTATAAATTGAATGTGTGAATACTCTCTAGAGCAAGTGACTCTCCAGATATTAGGAGCCGCATGGCAAAGTTGAATAAACGTCTGGTTAGCAGCACAACACAAAACCATATGCCTTCCCACATGGGTCATAGAACCAAAACTGACCTTTTGCCTCAATGAACAATTATTTTCTGAGCAACAACTGGAAGAGGTTCATCATAGTGTGCAGAGGCCAGAACCCCGCTGCTCAAAACCACGGTAGCTGTGAGTCAACAACGGTCACCATGTCAATGAGATGTTNGTGTTTAAGAGAAGACTGGACGAGGAGCTTAGTGACATGGTCTAGCTGGGGGGTGTAGGGCTGGATGACCCTGGGCCCCTTCCGGCTCGGAGTGGCCTGCCAGATTGTGAGGCATCTAGGTTGTTATTATGCTCTGGGATGTGCTCTTGGTCGCTGTACGGGTGTTAGACGGTGAGTTGGACTAGATGATCCTTGTGGGTCCCTTCCAGCTCATAATTTTCTGTGATTCTGTGATTCTGTGAAAACACACTAAACAGATTCCACCATCTGAAGTTCATCTGACAACTGTACAAGGTCAGCAGCTCTACTGAAGCTGTACTGAGCAGTTGTTTCAAGAAACAAGAGAATCAAACTTCAGGCACCAACATTTTGGTCTTTAGTTTCAGAAGCACAAGTTCACCATGAATTAAGAGCCATTATCAACTAAACTTAGCAGAAGTAGCTATTGCAACTAAAAGATTCTTCAGATCAGAGAAGTGTGGGTCATTTTCAGTTAGAGATCACCTAAATTTATTCTCACCTGGATTCATCTCAAATATCCAAGGACATTTCTTAAATTATATAGCAATATAGCTAACACCTTTTGATACAGTTTTAGTACAGACAAATAAACACTTAATGGAAAACTTTGAGCAAGGTTTAGTCCTCGCATGTAACTGTGTTAATCTAAACAGAAGATGTGCCAGTCTCTGGGAAGGGTTTATCATGTGTTGTGTCATTTTTTTTCAGGGATTGGCATCTCCCCGTTCTTATTTCCTTCGCTAGGAGCTGACCTGATCAGAGGCAGAAGGCAAACCCCAACTATGATTTCCTTCATACCCAAGAACCCTGCTTTCAAAAATACTTGAAAAAAAGCAAGTCATGTGTGCATTTATAACAGATCAGGTAATTAACAGGGCAAATTATTTGTGTGTACAAGAAAGAATTCGCTGAATAAATACAGGAGTCTCTGTTTTACATCTAAGTACAAATAAACTGAAAAAAGGATACAATGTCCTTTAAGGAGAATGCCTCAGAGAAGTTTGAATTCTGTTACCCATCACAAGATGACATATAAGGCCAGAAAGATTTTAAAGAAGTCCTTGGATCTAACTGGTATTATATTATACGCACAGTTTATTGCAGAAGAGTAAAATGCAGTTACCACCTTCTTTCCCTTCACTCAAAAATTCATCTTAACTAGTGTTAAGAAAGATAAAGCAAAAGCAAGAAGAGTATTTAAAGAAATCTAAATACTTATGGTCTTGGATTCATAACAGAGTGAGACCATACATTTATGGTGACTTGCCAGGAATTGCAAAACTGAGCAGTAAATAGCTTTGCAGAATCTGAAACAACAGTAAAACCATTTTCCTGTGCTTCCTAGAAACTGGTTTCAGCCAACACCATGCCACACACGCAAGTCTTCCTGCAGTTCACATGCTGTCAACAAAACTAATGGAGAGTGATTGGATAGTGCCTTTTTCACAGCTGGACTATGCCAGGACACCACTGACCATAACATTTCATAACAGACAACTAAGAAAAAGGAGAGGGGAGAAATGGAAAATCATGTGCAACTAAAAATCTGGGTGGTTATACTTGACAAACTCTGTAAAAACCAGATAAACAGGAACTGCAGAAGAGACACAGGCAATGCTGGAGGAAGAAAAAGTACAGCCCAGTGTAAGCAGTAGATGTTCAAGGCATTTCAAGGGAGTTTAGTCCCCAGTTGGCTCTGAAGTCTCAGGTTGGACTACCTGACCCTTGGTGTTTTCACTCTGCAGATTTATCTTTTCAATTTGCACTGTGTAAAGCATTTTTGGAAACATATGGTAAATGGAGACATTCTTGAACACATTCCATATAATAAATGTTTTATGTTGCATAATAAATAACCAGATTCAATTAAGCTCAGCATAGGAGCCATATTTTGTGAGCATTGTTGGGAATTTTAACATCCAACCCACTTTCAGAGTAAAACATTTTGTTAGAAGCTCTACAACAGAATGTGAAGCTAGATAGCCTGAAGTCTTCCTGCAGACACAAGAAAGAATCTGGATCTAATTATTGTAGTAATCCTGAGAAATGGATTTTGACCTCTCATTGGTGCAATCCAGGAATGACTCCTTTGAATCTTTCTCTTTGTAGCCATGGAAATTAGACACTAGACCACAATTGGCTTGTATTAGATTTTGGTATGGTGCAACATAGGTGGCTAAATCCAAGCTGCAATGCTTCATTTGTGATTTTATATTAAACTTATTCAGACTGGCCATATCTTGGAAAAAAGTTGGGTGATCATGCAATTGAACTTCTGCCTTCCCAGAAGGAAATGGGGCTACAAAGATCCAAGTCAAATAAGATCCTTGAAATTTGGCACAGAATAGAAAAAACTTCTCAACTGGGCAGAGGGTTTTTTGTGTATCATATCCTTGTTCCATTTTCAAGGTTTGAAATTTTCGTTGTCTCAGACTAGTTGGGGAGGATTGTTTGTGGATTTTTGGGGTAGGTTTTTCTGACTTTGGGGTTTTGTGTCACTGGATGTAACATTTCCATGACAAAAGAAAGGAAATCAGCCTTTTTATTTGGAGTAAAATTTCAAGAAGTATCCTCCTAATCTGATCTGTGAAAAGACAAGTAAGGGTTTTTTTTAAAGAAATCTAGTAATTAAACAGAATGATTCAGAACATTTTCAGATTACTTCAGTAGTAGTGGACTGAGATTCAACTCACTGAGCACATGGAGTCATTAAAAGCATGACTAAATCATGCTCCTCCTTATTGGTTTATTAATGAGCTCTTGTTTCATACACAGTTACTAACAAAAATCACCTCAACAAGGAGGGAATAACCATCCTAGGTCAGAAGGATCACTATGAACATATAATTAGGATGACTAATGCCTAAAGCCATGGGAACACAACTTTTTTAAAGGTATCCAAGATGGAGTTAAAGGCTGCAGGAAGAGTATCATATGCCTATCTTGTTCCAGAAGAAGTCTGTTTGAACAGAAGTGCTTTATAACATAATTCATTTACCTATTTTCCCCCTTGGATTCTGCTGTGTTATGCCCTGCTGGAAGTAACATCTGGAGTTAGGAACAGTACAAAGAAGAGCCTTGTCCATAAAAATAGGCATTAAAAAGACTATCCTTGGAGATGGAACACTTATTTCCTAACCTGAATCTCCTGTGACAACTACTTATTATATTTTCTGCACCAGCTGTGGTATTTCAGTTGTTGATACTGTGGTAACCATTGCTGGATGGCAACATTTTAGTGGCAGATACTTAAGCTGTACATAATATTCTGCCTGCCAAACAGGCAATGACTTGGTTTTCAGTCTTCCGTCCCCCTAACATATGCCCAATCTGCACATCAACTAGAAACAATTTTCTAATTCTACACCATTTTAATAAATCAGTCTAGAAATTTAAAATGGGGGGGGAAAGCCCAAGGTTTCTGGATCCTTTTAGTTTTCCAGGTTTGCTGGAGAAGATTGTGGTCCTGCAAGATGCATCTTTTGTGGTTCACCCAAGATGCTATTTGAGAAAATTTGGAATCTTGTAAATGCTATGCTATTACTTTAAAATAACTTGATAGTTTGGGTTCTTATGATGCATGCAGGATGAGTCTGGAAACTACAGCAATCAATTGTGGTCAAGTCTTGGATGATAGAGATTTCAGTACTGGAAACTTGTCCAAGATATTCTATAGGCAGGGACTGAGAATGAAACTTGTGCGTATTTCCTCTCAGATAGTCTATCACTGCTACAACCATTTCATGCTTACATTCTCCTACCATCACACTTATCTGGCTTATTGTATGCATTTTATATCTCTATCATAAGATTCCCAGGTCTGGAACAACTTTCTCTGAAATTTTTCCATATAGCATATGCATACGGAGAGGTAAATATTTGGCCAGAGTCATTGAGTAGATAGTAAGAAAAAAAAGGTCTTCTACACAAAAATAAAAAGCAGCCTTTAAAATATTTCTCACAAAGGAGTTACAGTCCAGGTTCTCAAAGCAAGGAAAATTATGTTAAAAGAAATGAAACAAATTCTTGTCCTTATTGTCAACACCTCAAGGATTTTCCTGCTTCAAACCAGGATGATTTCAGTCCCTCTAAGCAGGAGCTTCTCCAACAGTTTCTGAGTAACAAACCCCTTCCTCAGCCATAAAAGCACCAGTCAGGGGTGGCTCTGGAGCATAGGACAGGCTTCAGACCCAAAACACCCCCATGAAAAATGAATGTTCTTAGAACGAGTGAAATGAGATTTGAACCAATTTAAACCAAGTGCAGCATCTTCACTGACATACCCGACTTCCATCCCAGCGATCTTCACTCCAAATTGCTTGTTTGGATGTGCTTAATTTGCTTTACAAATAAAACCATTTACCGGTGTAGATGGAAGGCATAGTGTGCTCTAGAGTTTACTCTGTTTATGTGGACTACTGTGTATAACAAAATATTACAGGGCCTGGGTACCTTGTAGCACTCCCATTTGATTCAAAGAAATAAAAAGCAGCATCAAACAAGCAAAATACCAGGGTACATTATATTCCATGTTGCCACATAGCTTATATATTTCATAAAACCCTGTAATAGCAGGAAAAAAGCAGGAATAGACAAACATTACCAGCATTTATGATAACCTGCACCTTGAGTATTAACAGACCTGCTGAGTTTTTTAGCCTTATTCTCCTGTTTACATATAGTCTGAAGCAAATAACAGACAACTGATGTTACATTACAGAAAAATCTCACATCAGCTCTATTATAATATTTTTAAATAATGTTACAACCTCTCAACCATCATACACTATCAGCATTGCACTAGATTAGTTTTCTGAATTTTTTTCATCTTCGAAAATCTGGACAGAAGATTAGTTTAGGACATACCATCAACACAATGAGCTTGGCGATTTCTCAGGCTAAATTAAGGACATGTCTTTATCACAGGAGCCCAATTTTACCTTTGTTACAGAAGCTGAGTGCTTTGCACTTACACATGTATTTAAATTTAGCTTTGGTTGCATTTTTACAGCACTAGTTTGTGCAGTAGTGATAGCATGGTTTAAGGTGTGTGTTATGCATGTATATGGGGGCTTGTATGCAGGGATAAAAATTTCCAAGCTGCAGTTACCCCAGGCTAACATCCTGTAAGCTCACTGTTATTTCGGCATATGACTTTTTCCTGGATATGCTGCATACAAAGTGACATGGTCAGTGGCAAATCTCTGATAGTAATTTCACATACCTCTAAATATTTCTCCAGCAGAACTCCCTGGACATCATGCTGGCTGACAGCAATCCTAGCAAGGGACAAGTCTCAAGACAGAAGCACTGGGGAAGGTGGAGGAAGCTGAGTGCTAAACCGATTTCCACACTGGATGAAGGTGACTTTCGGTTTTAAAAAGCAAAGGAGCCTCACATAAGATTTAAAGACAGTTTGGTAGGTATCAGTTTCACAGAGAAAAGAATTGCTACATGAACACCAATTAATTAATTGCGGCTGAAAGTACCGTACAGGATGCACACTCATCAGAAATATTAGCGTGAGATCTAGAGTAGAAGAAAGTCCCCTTCTTGGTTCCAGAATTGGAAGGATTGACAGCTAAGCTTAAAAAACCAAACTTGTTGAGGTGTACATGAAAGCCACTGAAATAAGCTGGGACCAATTCAAACAACTAGAGAGATTTCACCTCCTTGTGCTTGTACATCTATACATGAACTACTATACATATATCTCCGTAATTCTCTCAGTGCTTTTAAAAAATCCCCCATGCAATGTTTTATGATACCAAAGTGTTCTAATTTCTTTTGCAAGTCTGTGCAACACACTAACAGGTTTCAAAGCCAAAGGCTGAAGCCCAGCCCCAGACATTATTTAAAACAAAGCCACAGTATCTCCAAGCCTCAAACAGACATATTTCACCAGAAAGGTGATGATTTAAACCCACTAAATTTCACACAGAGTAAATGAATTGCTGAAACTTGGTCTTTAACCAATGCTTGGAGCAGACATCAAATTGCATGGTCTGAGATGAGAAAGGTTCATCCAAAGGACACTGCAACAGGTCTGAGCCCAAATAGGTATAAACAACCAAAGTGAGCTGTACAGCTGCCTCATTATTATACTCAGATGGCCAGAAACATATTTTATGTCTTGATGATGCTGTGTACAAGGGGTGGAAAAAAACCTTCTCTATTATGTAGCGATTTTAAAATATGAATACATCTTTAAAAAGTTTGAAAGTAAAAAATAAAGAAAAATCAAATTAAGATCCAGCTGATACTGAGTTTCTGTTCATTCATATGTTTCACTTGAGTCAGAATCAGCAGGATTTATTTTTGCAACAGAGACTTTCAGACCTTTTAAATCTCTTTTGCTCAGTCATATCACATGAGAGACACGTGCAATGAACTCAGTGTGTGTTTAGGCACCTGGAGGACTGGAGAAGATGCTTCTGCAGTCTCACATGGTCAAAGTGCTGTGCTCTGGGATTCAAATACTGCACCCCTGGCAAAAGCCCTGCAGTGTCAGGAAGAACAGCGATACCACTCTCTACCTTTTGCATTCATGCAAAGTATTAAAAAACACCAAGCCAGCCTCAGAGGGAGAAGCAGGTTCAAACCACATCTCTTGGAGCTCAAAGCTGTGTCCTATGGGCTCCAACTGCCTTAGGAATCTGTTCTGGAGTCACTGGGAAACTGCCATCCATTTACACAAGGGCCACTAAGGATCGAGAAACAACCACACCTCAGTGCAAGGCTTAGTGCCAACAAAGACCTTGAAATGAAGGTCTTCACATCAGACCTCAGAAAAACTATAGTGAGTAATAGCATTCAAATATAAAGAGACTATATGAACTGAAAAGTAGATTAAACATTTCTAGATTGAATTTAAGATTTCAAACAAGCATTAAAATCTTTGCTTTACTAATGATCCAGATACATGAATGACACGTAAGTCATGATACACCCACAGTTTAAAACACTGTTCTTGAAACAAATTGGTAAACAATGTCAGTTAATATTCTCTCAAATAAGTTTGAGGCCTGAAATAAGATAATTAATGGCTAAACATATTTTTTGAAAATACACCTTAAGTTGTGGGAGACACTGCTTCTATAAAATAAAGTGGTCGCAGGATTTCATTTTTTTTTTGAGAACATGTTTCATAGTAGTCACTCAGATCTTCCTTTGCCACATGAAAGATTATCACACCCTTTTGAAACAATCTGTGTCTACAAGTTACCAACAAATTTCCATAAGTGTAACTTCATAAAATATGACTGTCCCAAGGAATTTGTCTGCAAAGAGGAAAACCAAGATTTCCCCTTCCTCAGGGAGTAGCTTGAGTTCTACTGCTCCTTTTGTTGAGACATAAGGCCCACACTCAATGCAGTACACTTAGTTCCCAAAACCTAGTTTTCACTAAATCCAACAACAAAACCCAGATATTCCTGACAGTAAATTGTGATTCATAATCAGTGTTAGATTTCACTACATTATCTATCTATACATTTCATTATGGTTCTGTATTTGAGGTCAAATTCCACAAATTACAATTAAACCATCAAAATCAAATTCAATCCCAGAAAATGATTTTACTATCCCATATGGAATATTCCTTAACATAAATCTTTTAGGTGTTATTCCTCTTAGTATCAATGCTTGCCTCTGCATTAGAGCTTCTTCTGTCAGCTTGCTGTCGAGGCAATAGGAGTCTCAAGATTTTCTTTTTTCGAATAAGAAAACATGACACAAAAATAATCAGGTCCTAGGTATTTTCAGGAAGTATCCAGAAAGCAATTAGAAGCTTAGTGTAGTCTGCCAGATTACCTGGGTATTTTTATGTTTAAATCATGTTGGTGGACTTTCCTACATTAACAATCTAATACAAATTAATGAGGCACTCTAAACAACACTCAATGCAATACTCTTCTTTTGCTTAATTGCATATAATCTTAGTTTAGTTCAGTATAATGCTAACTGCAAACAATTAAATACAATGGTAAAGCAGTTCATCAAACTTAAGGAAGATCCATGCCAAATATTCAGACCTCTTTCCCCTGAGGTTACAAGTTTAAGATCAGAATAATACTGAATCATATCCTTAACTTGCAACCCCATTATCTTTTCCTTCCTCAGTTCTTAGATGAAAATTGATGAAGAAGCCTAACCTCTAGATTTTTATCAGGCAGTAAGAACAGATCCATCACTTGGTATTAATCCACATTGTTTCCCTGAAGTCAACGGAGTTGTATTAATTTACTTGAGTCAAGGTCTGGGCCACTGCTTTTATCTATTCAAAGCTACAAGTACCAGATAACAATCACTCGGGGATTTTTCTTTTTATTTTTTGTTCCAAAACAGAATCAGCACATCAAATGCCTGTTTGATCTTGGAGAGATTTTACATGTTTTATTGGCATAATAATTTGATACTATTGAAAACACTGGTTATATATAAGCTTTCATTTTTTTCCACTCTAACTCACCTGTGCTGCAGAAGTGCACAGTATGTGCTTATAGATCTATAAATAATTAAAATCTAAGGGGGTCATTGGGAATATTGTCTCAACTGATCATTAGCCATATCTCACCTGTCTAGACGTATTTGCATGGCATTTATTCCCCTCCTTAAAAGGGTCTATAGATTATGTAAGTCACAGGTGCCAAATGAGGATTAAATAGCAGCTCCTTTCTCAAGTCAGACACATAAGTCCTAACAAGAGCCACTACCCTCAAATCATTTAAGTGCTTTCACAAACTTCTCACAACCTCGTATCTCATCCCAGTAAGAACACACTGTATTTCCACTTGACACAGGCACCCATCTTCTCATCTACAAACATTGATTTCCACAAACATCTCTAGAGTTTAAGATTAGGAGGTTTGAAGGAAGGCTTCAGGAAGGCGGTGATTAGCAGACACCAAGAGACTGTAAAAATATGTCCACTAGTCTTTGCTTTGCAAGGTTCCTTCTACAGAGAAGCCATTTGACACAAGTAGACAATGTTATGAAAACACTGCCTTTAACAGTGGGTACAGAACAACCAAGAGTAGCTTGAAAATTAATATTCAAAGTACACAGAAAAATTGTTCCTCTCTCAATGAGAGTAACTTGTTTTACTGGTTATTTAAGAAATCTGAAAATATGCTCACATTTCCTAAAAGCAGGTAGCCTACAGCAACACCTCAGGATCTTAATGATGAAGCAAAATGGTTCTTGATGTCACCTTCCTCCTTGGCAGAACTCACTCCCGTCACAGCTACCAAAAGAGCCTATCCCGCAGATCATGTGGTTTATACCCTCTCTGCAGAAGCTAATTCACTGCAGCTGAAGCCAGAACCATCCGCCCACATCCCACTCCCTGGCAGCAGTTTTGGTGATAACTGACACCTGTGGTACATGTGGAGATCAAGGAAAACATTAACCTTTCCTGTTCCAGTGATTTACCCCCGGACCATACACATCTCATCACAGCCTTAAACACACACAACTATCCCACTGAAAGCAGTCTGTTCCTCATTAGCAATTTCACAGAGTCCGAAAATAATGATGTGACAACAAACTCAACAAAATTTGCTCTAGGGCACAACAAGAAATAGACAAGATTTCCATATTTTTGGAGGACAATTTACTGTACTTGAAAGAGATAAATTCTTTCTGTTTACATTAACCGCCTCACTATTTGGTCCAATTATTCTGACTACTTCAGCAATCATGTTATGCTTGTTCAAGAAGAAAGAAATAACAACAGCTTATCTTGTTGAGAGCAGAGAATAAACAGTAAAAAATCAGTGGATGCACTTAAGCACTACAGTTGTTGCTATTGTGCTAAAGAGATGATTCATGTTCTCATAGCAACTAGGGTGAAAGAAAAACGTTCTTCTTCTGAAAAGGATTCTGTTGTAGTCGTTAAAGAACTCTTGAATAATCAAGCCAAATGGAGAGGGGAAAAAACACTTCCCTATAAAATTATGTGCACTAAACTCAAGGACATGTTGATCTCTGTATTATATCGATCGCCATACGTATCTCAGTTAATAATCTGCCGCTGTGGGATGGTATTAAGTAAAGGCAAAAAAGGACAGCATCAAATCTCAGAAAGCACTTTAAATGAGGTGAATCTTTCAGCCAACAGCTTTGGTAACCAAATGTTTATTGAGGCTTACTACAGGAGGAATCTGTATCATATATTCCAACCCAAATGCTCTTCAGTCAAAATCGTTCATACAAATGATTAGTACCAGCTCTTTACAAACTGCCCCATACATTTTGCATTCACATGGCTAACTGGCCACAAACAGTAAGTACCAAATCTTTTCTGGCATTGCTGTCACGCTACGCTCATGTGTCACTTCGCTCTCACTGGATGCACATCACAGTCACAGCACATCGTAGGGAACTGGCAGGAGTGACAGAGAAGTTCGAGTGGACCGTGGTCACGTTAAGCTGACTTCATGGTTTCAGTGCACTGTGATCTTGTCCTCACCCATTGAGGTTTACACTGTTATCACAGTCAAAACAGATCACAGTTTGCTAGCACATCACTGTCATGTTTTATTCATGCTGAATATGCTCTATTTTTTCCCCCCATCCATTCATGGCACAATGGCTTTCACAAAGCACTTGGGAAGTCGCTGCAGGCATGGAGGGCAGGCTTGTCCTTGACCTGGGTTTTAACGCTCTCCTTTGCGGCAAGCTTTAGTTTCAAATAATGGCCAGGTTGTGGAATTAGGAATCAATATTCAGGAGCACTGGCAAGAGAGAGGGGGTTTAATTTCCTGATACATGACAGCAAGTTAGACCTAGACCAGGTAGCATCAGTTACCAGCTCTACCTTCAGGGGCTGCTCTGAGAATGAACTTCCTGAGAAAGGATAAATGCATTTGCAAACAGCCTCATTTCCCTGGCTTTACTCCCTTTTCCTCTTTCACTATCTTCCTTTCCTTCATCATCCTCCTGTTCTTCATTCAATTACCCTCCCTTCTCCATTTAAAGGAGCCTCAGCTGTCCCCTGCACCAGAGCTGTGTGTGACCAGCACCATGCAGGAATCCCTGCTGCTGGCAGGACCAGCTCAGCCTAGCTGGCTCAAGGCTGTTTGGATGACAAAGGGATACAGTGGCCAGAGGAAAATTTATTAAGTCTCTTAAACTGACAGCTGGGCAAAGCATTACAGTAAAAATTTGTAGAATCCCACCCAAATGAGGGGATCCAAGAAATATGTCTTTTAATCTTACCAAGGTATGTCCCATGTTATCCCTTCTAGGGACTATTCAGCTGGTGGCCGACAGCTGGCTGCAAGATGGGCTGCAGCCTTTAATGTTTATTTCCTCTGCAAATTTGTGTGTTGCAATTCTGCAGCCACAGAGAGTTCTGTAAGTGACCTTTAATTAGTAGTTTCATCCATGTGAGTATCTGCCCTGTTAGTACCTACTATTTTGAAACTAAACCCATATTGGTAAATTCTCCTAAAAGTTTTCCCAGCAAGTTTTGACAGCTTTAATACAGGGAAGTGCGGTGGTAACAAGATACCTATCAAGATGTCATTACGCTGTTTCCTTAGGCTTATCCAAAGCTCTTTAGGAACTTTTTGGAATGCCCTATGGTTTCACCATCTTCTCGCTACATCAGTTGGGATTTTGACAGAGGCACAGCTGGGTATAAAATAGCTGGAGATGGTGGATTGACTCGGATACTATTCCCATTGGAACAAAGCTGCTGTGACTGCTGCAAAGTCCTCCTGGCAAAATACAACTGCAAGCTCAGCATCAAGCCCTAGAGCTTCTGATGTGTGTGCTGCAGTGATCTCCTCTGGACGTAATCATTGCCATGGCTGTTCACTAATCATTTTTAAGACAATGTCTCGAGCATGTGCCTTCTTCAGAGCTTTCAAGGTACTGCGAGATATATCTAAACTGACATACAAATTAAAGCACTGCCTAGTTAAGCAAATAGGTTTGAATTTCATTGAGGCTATTATTTTTTTTTCAAATATCTATGAATTTTGTAAATATGTAATAAAGAAAAATTTATCTGCTGCATTCTACGGTCATGTAGCAATAACTAAAATAACTTTCTATGGACCAGGTAACCACACCCTGAACAACTGCCCTATAACGAGATTCATCTTTGCCCTACATTCAGCAGCTTAGTCCCTCTTTTAGTTTCATTTTGCTAGTTAATAACCCTACCAGTAAACTTTACCCTAAAATTACATTCAGGATGTATTCGTTTCTGTGTGACCAGTGCAGAGGTGGAAGCATTCCTGACATGAACTTTTCTCCATTCCTGCAAGTTCTGGGAGCTCAGAGCCATTTGGAGTGCTCAAAGCACTTTTCTCCATACACAAATATTTCAGAAATAGGCCAAAATGTCTTCTAGCTAATTTTGGTTTCCAGAAAAGTTAAGCTGCATGCATATGGCCCTATTATGATTAAATGATGCAGATCTAAGTACTCTGAGTTTACAGAAAGAAAATGGTTATGAAGTGACTGTTTTCACTAGCTCTCTTTGTGTGCTTAGAACATAATTAACTGGAGGACAGGCTTGCCCTGGCATAAGTCAAAAACGATTTAAACAGAGATCTTTCAAATTAAATGTTTGAGAGCCTGCTTGTGGGTTTTATGGATTTCGGGAGGGCAGATTCACATGGCAGAGTGTGCCGGGAAGTATGGGAACAACACGAGAAATGCCCTTTTCATGCAGTACCTTTCTTGCTTGTCCATTCCTGAAGGATTACAGCAGATGATTCATGAGGCTGAGGGCGTTCTGCAAAGCAACTTACAGTATCAGTGTCACCTCTCGACACAGTAAAGAGAAACTTGAAAACACCATGGTTTGGTGCAAAGGAAAAAAATCATCTCCAGTAACAACAAGCCGGCTGGTTCTACTCCTTCAGTCTATTCAATCATTGCAGAGTTCACATGGGTAACCCCAGGTACATCACTGTTGTATTTCTACCATTTCAGCTCCAATGGATGCTCCAAATCATTGTGCCCTGGTGACAATGCATTTGCAACTCCACCAACACCTTCCTGTGACAACTGGAAGGGCCCTGAAGGGTACTTCTTCCTGAAGAACTTCCTATGGGAGAGGAGAAGCAGTTGGTTGTTGTATGACATGGAGCCCAGCATGGCAAGAAGCTCCATTTTCTTCCTTTTTCTGAGCAAGATGATGGAGCTTAACTTTTTCTGACTAAATTTTTTTCACTGCCAACAGTGCAGTACTTTTTAAAGCAGCAGCAATTTCCTTGCATGCACTGCACTGTAGTTTAAATTAGGTTTCTCAGGAACTTTTGTCAGAGTCAGCATCAGTATATTAAAGTGCCTGCCACCATCCATGCCAAGCTAAGCCAAGGGACACATTCTTCCTGGAGACTCCCATGTTCATGGGATTTCTCCTGTCTGGCTGAATATACTGAGAGCCAGCATAAATTATCCTGGATGGCTTCTAGGGGCAGCAAATGCTCTTAAAAGCAGTGGCCCTTTTTGCCTAAAGGATGAATTCTCAAATGCTCATTTTGGACACAAATCAGATCTACTACCACAGTGGCACCACTAGGAAAACAAAACTTGAATCTTGATAGCAAATGTGCCCTAGACTTTTTCATATTACTTTATTTCTTTCTTTTTCTGAGTGTGCGAGGTTATTAACGTTGTGGTAGGGACACGATCCAAGTCAAGGTGAACAAGGGTTACTGCTTCTGAAATAAGTGGTTCCCAGGCCTCCAACATGTTCACACCACTGCCTTTATGCACAGTAAAAGGAATAATTAAAAATTCCACAATTAGAACTCAACCACATCTCTCTCCTTATATATCACACTACCCAGCACATGAACACTGGTGTCTGACCCAAGGGGAAGCAGAAATGTGTTGCTGGGGGCAGAGATGTTTTTTTTCTTCAAAAGCTATGGTGTAAAAAATTAAGGTTTGGCTTGTACACAGCAGACCTTCCTGGTAGACCCTACCAGAAGAAGGCATCCATTAGACAAAATCATTGTCAAATTACTTTCGGCAGAAAGGAGTTACATTTCTACTTGGCTGCCCCAGATCAGATCTTGAGTGGCATGCATTACATGGAGTCCAGTCAGGAAACGTAGGGATCTTCTGCTTTAGCCAGATATATCCAGACCTGGAGGTCTGCTGCAGCTGTGTCGGCATTTCAGCTAGTGGCAGTGCCAGAAATTAAATGCAATATCGCTTTTTTTGGCTGCCAAAGTAGCTCCGAGGAAACGTTTACACTGAGCACTGCAGAGTCCAAAATGTGGGAGGTATTGCCCAGAATGCAAGTGAAATTGTGACTTTAGAACTGCACACTGGCAACCAGCCCTCCCACTGCAAACAAAAAGAGCCAAGGCCATTCCTAGGATGGACTGAGGAGACTTGACTCCCCACCAGTGTTTGCAAAACCTGAAAGAAAACAAATCACCATAATGATGGTCAAGAAACTGTACAGCTATGATGAGATGTGCTGTCCTTCTCAGAGCTGTGGGCTGACCAAAATTTACATTAAGCGGGCTTTTGGAAAGCTGTCCATGTCTCGTAAATGAAGGACCACATATACATTTGGTGCTGTAGTTACATGTTGCGTTTGAGCCACAGTGAGCCATGTCCCCATCTTTGTTTTATCACAAGTTCCTCTTAGCCCAGCACATATCCAACCACCTGAAGAGAAGGAACAATTCCCACAAACTGTGATTTAGCTTTCAGTCAGTCCCCTTAGGGTCCATTTGTTTTCTACTCATTTTCTCTTTCCCATAGTTTTCACTTGGATTACTTCAGTCTTTAAAGATGGTTTGCAAACTGTAAGAAATACGTATATTTCTTAAAAATGTTGGCTGTTCCTTTCTCTTCCTTTGGACATCAGATTTGTGCCATTTCTCAAAGCTATTTCTATTCCTCTGCAAGTTATCCTTTACTAGAAGTATTTCAAAATGCATTGCTCTCAAGTCCAACAGGATTATCTGGTGGGTACAATACTACTCACCATGTCTTCTCAATCCACTTTTATGAAGTATGAAAATGTCTAGAAGCCTCACTCAGGGGAAATGCATCTTTACATTTTCTGTTGCTGAGAAAACAGCTCTGTCTTGCTTTTCCACACATTCAAAAAAAAAGTAAGAGGGAAGAACATCAAATCAATTTTCCCCTCTGTTTCCTAAAGGATAAAACAGCTTCTACGAGACGTACTTGCAGAACTGGAGGAATATTTCTCAGGAAAAAACTATCTGGCACGTCTACTGCTGGGCATCCAGAACAGTGTTACCATGATAAAACTGCTCTGTTGTATTGTCATTTGTCAAATACTCAAAAAGTCCATTTTGTTCACCTTTGCATCCCATTCATAAGTGAGCTGCATAAACAACTCCCCATTCCAAGCTGTCTCCTTGCCTAATAAGTTCTTTTATTGACAGCTTGCCAGCAACAGCCCTAAAGTCAGCCTGAGAACATAAATACAGCCTCTTGAGCTTGCTTCAGTGTGTTAGAGGACGCTTTCAGTACTGTCGACAAAGCTTTAATGGTGTGAACTCAGAGCTCGAGTACTACTGAGCACTCCAGCGATCAACACCCACAGAACATTCAGAGAGTTTCATTCCAAAAGTATTTTTGGAACCCTTGAAATCAGAGGCTTTCTCTCTGCTTTGCAAAAGCTCATTTTGGAGAACAATTTAGGCCATTTTTAGATGCAGAAATGTTGAGATAACCCTGCTTGTGGTGTCATTCTCCTGTTGCCTTTGTTGCTGCAATGTCATATGTACAAGCCACCTGCCTTTGCTGTCCAGAGGGTCTTGTCTTTCCAAAACACCTCTGAACCACCATTAACATATAGTAAAAGCAACATTTCCTGTTCCAGCTCCGTCCCAAGCAGCTCAGGAGATGGAACAGGTCTCACCGGCCTTGCTGCCTGCTGGTTGTTGTTATTCTTTGAGCAGACCCAGAGAAAGCTCAGGGCTGCTCCAGCTCACAGATGAAATGTGAGCCACGCAGCTCAGGGAGCCCTCAGACAGCTTCTCTTTGACCTCTCCGTGCTTGTGAACACAGCTCATAAAAACCCCTGGGTCACAGCAAGGAGTTATGAACTTCTTTACCTCATACTTTTCCATCATATAGAGCAATAAACTGTTTTGGAAAATTAGTGCCTTGTGTCCCATTCTTGCTCTAAAGCATCAGTCATCTGCTTTTCCACGAGTGCATGTGCTGCTGCACACAGCCAGCACAGAGCCCCCATGCACTCCCTGTCCCAGCTCACACAAACTTGGGGTTTTAGGGCTTGTCTACAAACAAAAGTTGTGCTGGTTTAACAGCTTTTGAAATATCTAAAGCAGTGCAAAAGCCTGCATGGAGGGAAGGCTACTGGTTTGCGACCATCTTATACAAAAATTAGACAATTATGGGTTGATGCAGCTATTATGGCAGCCTCCTGATTTAAACTAATTTGATGTAAGCTGGTTATAAACCAATTTAAGTGTGTCCAATCAGAGACATACACTGGTTCAGCTAAATGGATTTTGCAGCTGAACTGATGCTACTATTGTGCATGGACAAGCCCCCAGGCTCATGCAACCTGTTTCTCCATTGCTTCTGTCTGCTTTCATTTACACCAGGACTGTAAACGTTCCCAGCTCCTGGCAGTACAGCTGAATGCCCACGCAGAACAAGTGGAATGTTAGTAGAAACCCAGATTTTTTTCATTTCTCTGCTCCCAAAGAAGAAAAACATTAGTATTTTATCACATAGCATATAACTCTTAGTGGTGAGCTTCCTATGGATAGAAGGCGGGCATCAGAACCAGTAAAGGAATGAAAACACACTGTCTCATATTTCAGTGGCAAAGGATCTTTATCTCCAAGCACAAAGCCCAGCTTACACTTGGACAAATTCTAAGAAAATTGAGGTGTCACCCTCAGGCAAAGCCAGTTGAAAATGAGCAGAATTAGGTTCAGTATCTGTTCCTGGAGAGCTTGAGAGCTGTTCCCTGGCTCCATGGCAGCGCAAAGACACTGTAAGAAAAGGGAGAGCAGAAAGGCTGCTGCACAAAGGGATGTTACCATGACTTTCACTTGCTCTCCATCTCACACTGAAAGCCTTGGCCTTGTGCAATGAAAACAGGGTGTCCCTGTGTGGTGCTCCTCTGATCTCAGCTCTTCACTCAAGCTCCAGCAGCACTGTCCTGGAGTCCCACTGGAGCATGGTGCTCCTCCCAGCTCGTCCGTCTTCTTTGTGATCTTATTTTTTATGACTGTGCCATCTCCCCAGGCCACATTTCCTTCTGACCCATGCAACGTGGCTCATCATTAATCATCTCCCCCTCTACAAACCTGCCTCTATTAATAATGAACAGATTTTTTCCTGGAGTAAAGACCCAGATGATACCACCCTGCCTTTCCTGTCCCATGAGTTCCCAATGATTCAATCCAATACTATAAGAAATTCAGTTTTGAAATGACTAGAAGAGCTTGTCCCTATAATATTTCACTTTCTGTAAAAAATGTGTGGAAAATCCAATATTTTAATTGTAATTGAACAGTGCTCTTAATTACATTTCTAAAGTTTTTCCATAAAAAAAAAATCAAAGCCTTTTTTTTAGAACATTCTGAGAATTTCCTCATCAAAGTTCTGCAGGGTTGAAAAGGCATTTCTCATCCAAACCCAAACATTTTGCAAAAATATTTCAACTAGCTTAAACAGTAATGCAATTTAAAAGTGCACAGATACAGGTCCGACATAATGATATATTAGAATGTTGAGCTAACACTGGTCTCTGATACCACAATCTCCTAAAAGCTTGTAGCATTTTAATAAGAAGTGAGACCCAATTCAAAGCAAAGAGAAAACCCTTAAGCTCAGAGTAGACATATATAAACTGACAAGCTGACTATATTATCTAAACTGCTGTTTTATAGCTGTATTATGCACTCAATCTTAAAAAAAAAAAGAACATAAAAAAATGTATAAAGATAAGGCACTAGTGAGGGGTGGAGTTGTGTTTTTTTCATTAGATACATTCTTTGATTCCCCTGCCTAAAATGCTGCAGTCAGCAGTAGCTTAATTCTAAGTTATAATTAGGGTTATGCATTAAACCAGGACTCTTGAGCATGTCTAACCTAAAGAAGTTCAATGCATAAATGAAAAACAGACCTGTGGCTGGCTGACTTGGCATCAACCAGAATACCAATATATAGTAACAGAATAAATTTAAAATGAAAATTAAATGTGGTCATTACAGCTTAAATTGATGTTATATTTGCCAGCTGTTTATGAAAGGAAAATTTAAAGATAAGCATGATTTTGGAGCAGGCAGTGTGACCTGATACAAAGCAGCTTGCTGTGACTTGGGGTGCATTTTAAAATAACTTAACACCAATTTTTGAGCCTACAAAAATGAAGTCAATCTTTTCTTTTTTGTTTGTTTGTTTTGTTTTGCCCTTTTTAAGATTAGTTTCCCTGAAACTGCACATGGCATTTAAATGCACAACTGCATGGTACATTTTAGCTAATGAAAGACTGTTTTTAATTCTCAGAAATTTCTGCTGTTTAACAGCACTGGTTATTAACACCAGCAAGGCTGAGAGCGAAACTACAGTCAGATCTGCCGGAGATTTAAAAGCTCTGGAAAATTAAATGAAGATACCTTTTGGTAGAATATTACTACTGTTTCTATTTATGGTACTTTGTATTTCTGGCATAAAAGGTGGAAAGCCTTGTATTTTTAAGCACACTTTCCTTCAAAAACTGAACACGACAGTGAACTGTGGACAGGAACTTTTCCAATTTTCTGCGTGTCAGCAAATCCTTCAGTTGGTGTGAAACACATTATTTTTGAATGCTTCTAAACCCTTCTAAGGTATGATGTTGTTTAGCACCAGTGTGCATTTCACAACAAGGCAGCTTAATCTCATGCAAATCAAGTATTAAAATGTGCAATTACCACGCTAATAAAACCAGAATCACAAAAGGGCAAAACTGGATGTAAGACGTGGCTGAGCACAACTTGTATGTGACTTTCGACTTGGGGATATATTTTTACGTATCAGCTGCTCTCTTGGTTGTTGGGAAGAATGGTCACAGCCTCGATTTTCTCTGTTCTGGGCAAAGGAACAGGCTGTCACAGGAGGATTCCACAGGAGACTGTCGGCGTTGGAGCAGCAATGATCAGGGAGTCCCTCCAACGACCTCGATGCCACAACTCCCATCACGGTGAGCACGTTCCTCCATTCGTTAATGCTCTGGAAAGAAGTGTGAGCTTCTATGTTTCTGTGCAAATTAGGTACAAACCAACAACGGAAGCACTGCTTAGAAAAAGTGGAGGCTTCTGTTTTGTTGTTTCTTTTCTTTATGATTATATTTACTCAGTGAAGAAACAAGGTGCTGAGCTTTCCAGCAGTGGCTCAGCCACTTGTCTATGGCTTATTCAAATATATAACCCAGTGTTTAAGCATGTGCTGAATTCTAAGCAAAAGAAGTCCCTTTGAAGTTCTACCATAACAAGACATGCACCTAACATTAAAACATATATTTAAGTGCTTTACTGGATTGGGGCCAGAACGCCTTGCTTGCAGGATCTACCATTCAATATGTAGGTTTAGATCTTAATTTACAGACCTGATCTTAAGGAATAAGGTTGTGCAAAACTGAAAAAACTTGCTTTGTTATCACATCCATTACTCTTTTGAGTCCCTTGGGTCTCGGGTAGGCCCTGTGGACATGCCTTTATACAGGGCTGCTGCAAGCACACCAAAAAGTTGGCCAAACTTCAAAGAACAAACTCTTGATTTTGTGTGTGTGTATATATATGCATGTATATAAATATATATGTGTGTGTGTGTGTACATATGTATGTCATGCATGTGTGTGCGCATATCTATCAGCTTAAGAGGCAATGAATTAAGAGTCAAACAATTGTTTTTGTAAGGTGTATTGATTACATCAGTGATGTTTCCTAAATAATGAAAGGTTTGCTTTGATCTTTGATTGTAGGCTTGGCTTTATGACAGCTAATGTCAGTATCTTTAACTGATTCCATCCTACATTTACCTATTATACAGCCTCGCACGAGGTCATTGCCGTTCATCTGACAAGAAAATGAGTGAATTCAGGAAGCAAAACTAGCAGGAAGCTAATCCACCAAGGACAGGGGTGGGATTCAGTTTCCTGCCAGTTTAAATCTCTGAATTGAATCACTGTGAGGTCAAACCATCCCCAGTGCTGATGCCAGGGGAGTTACCTGAGCAGGCAGGTGGGGACAAGGGACGGGTGCCAGACCTCCTGCGGCCCTCCCTGCATTAAACTTCTCCCTGGTCACCTCTGCGCAGCAAAAACTTCCTCTATTGAAACAAGTATATAAGCTAAAGAATACTAAACAGGATTCTTACGTAAAGTAACTCCTTTCCTTAACACGGTCTTTTTTTTCAGCTACAATTGCTAGTTAAGGAGAGAGAAGAGGTTAATCATCCACCCGACTGACTGCAAGCAGCCTAACAAATAAGCAGAGAGCAGCCCAGAGGCCCTCAGTGCATGTAAATCAGTATCACTTCATCAAGCTTGGAGCTTACACCCTGATGCACTCACTCAGGATCTAAACCCCAAATCTGTGAATGAAAATGATGCTAATTACAGTTCACCACCGAGCAGCACTACCTTAATTTTAAGGAAATGAAGGAAACGGGCTTGCTCCGTGACAGTCGATATCATATTGCCATACAAGTAACTTAAAGTTGTATAAGTTAGATTATAACTTTTGAAGAAGCAATTATGATTTTATTGCACCCACTCTGCTGATGATTAATGCAGAGAGCCTAGAGGAAAATGCATCCTATCATTTGCTAACATGCACTATAATTATGCATACCTCTCCAGGTACTGTAATTTAAGACTTAAAAAGCAACATTCTGAACGAGGACTGCTGCACTTGTAAAACATTACAGATGTGTTATCATATAAATGAGGTAGCTTTGACATGATAGTGTTATAATAAATCCTCAGCTAAGATTTGGAGACAAGATATGTCAAAAGAAAAATCCAAACTGTCTCTTAATCTTCTACATAAACTGTTTATTTTTTCTGAGCCCTACAATAATACATGTGTCAAGAAGGCTTTGATGATTTCTAGATTAAAGTACAGTTGCGTTGGATTTTTTTCCCCTTTACAGGTCATCTTGAGAATGCTCATTTTAGTTAAATTAACTCAGCAGGTTTCAAATGTGAAGCAGAATAAAACAGTTTTCCCAAAATTGGGAACTTGTGAGATGAACTTCATAAATGACAAACTTATTTTGCTCCATTTCAGTGAAAAGTTTTTAAATAGCTAATGCTGAATGATTTCTGTCAGCCAGAGACCTTTATTTCAAACCATTTACAACAAATCCAGAAGGGGAAAAAATGTACAAACCAAACCACCTCACTTTGTATTCAGTAAGATGAATTTATGACCCTTCTCAACTTAAGTTCATTCTGTTTATTTTTTATTTATATCACAATGCTGATTTGATGTCTCAGCCAAGATTAGGAGCCTATTCTGCTTCCCAAGATATTGATGAAGGAGTTTTCGTCGCTCTATGCAGCTTAATTTACAGTCCAAAAAGAGAAGTTTGGGATGGGGAACAGCAGAAAAGCAGCAGATAAGAAGCTAGGAATAAAACCTGAATTTCTCAGTGCAATCTGAATTCAATCATGGTGTTTCTAGGTGTTCCTGATGCTGCCCAGTTACATGTCCCTCATCACTAGCAAAAATGTTGCTTTTCGAAATACTCTGCACAGAACAGATCTCACACACACACACGATGGTCACAGAACTATGCTGGGCTGTTCCTGGGATAAAACAGCAAAGTCCTTCTGGGCTTTCCGTGGGGCTTTTCTAAAAGCTGCCTTGGTAAGTGTTAGGGAAGGAAGGAAAAAAAAATAAATCCTACCCCAAATAAACAGGAAAGGCAGGATTTAACATAATAAAGCGTGAACAGCAGTTGGATGTTATACCAGCATCTGCTCTAATTATGCTATGTGAGTGGTTCAACTGCATTTTGTGGTTGACTGTGCTGAAAGCCTCCCATAAGATGAGCTGGTAGAGTTCTAGATTTATTGCTATTCAAAATCAACGGCTAAAGTCAACATATATGTGTAGTTATTCATTCTAGCTTGCATTGTCAGCCATAATTTTTCATCAATTTCACATTTTTTTGCCAAAACAACAGCATAAATCTAAAAGCTTTTTAACAACATGACCATGGGAAAAACAAAATCCAAGAGAGCTATTTTATTACATATATATAGTACAAACAACATAGTTCTCAAAAGCAGATTATTCTCATGCCTATTACACTGAAATTATTTTTTAAACTTCAAAAGGAAAAAATGCATCTTTTGTTTTCCAAATATTATGCAACTTCTTGTGTCCAGTTCAGATTTTGCAGCCAGCAAACAAAATTTCTCATTGTATTCTTCTACTTGCCTGGGGAAACAAAAAGAAAACAAAACAAAAAAAGAGCTAAAGTGGGGAAGGTTTTACTATTTTTATTTTAGTTTTCTAAAAATATTTTCTTAATTGTTTGCTTGATTTTGCCTGATGTGAAAACAACCAGATCAAGACCCTTTCAGCTAGAACCACTATTCTTGCAATTGCTCTGGTTGGTGGCAATGTCTTTGTAGAAATAAAGCATATCCAGCTGTCTGTGGTGCTTGTAAATGAAATTAGTTTGTCTTCTGTATTCAACATCTTAAAGAAAACTGAGTGTACATAAACTCAATATTCACACATATTTTAAACCCAGATAGTTCTCACAACACCTGGTAGTAGGCTCTGCAAGTTATTGCTGCTCATTGTCCAGAAATGCAGCAATGTCTTTGCTTCATCATCTCCTCCTTCTCCAGAAGAAATTGAAACCAGCCTCAGTTTTCTCACAGTCACATTAAAAAAAGTGCATTAACATTTCATAGGACTCTTAAATATCCAGTCATGCAGAAACTGATACCTAATTTTGCTTTGATAAAATAGAACTGGTTTATTAAAAAAAACTTATCCAGAGATTTTTATCATTCTGGACATTTCAATATTTCTCTCCAACACTCTAAAGACGTAACTGATTATTTCCAATCTGATATCACTTGGAAGACACACACACACACACATATATATATCAGTTTCCTCTAATCAAAAAAAGAAGGATTTGTAGATGTCTCATTAACAATAATGAAGAAAAATCAAAGAGGAGGTGATTTTGCCCTGCAGAAAATGACAGAAGATAAATAAATGATACTTCTGCTCAGGTCAGCACAGTCTCCAGAGGTTAGTGCAAAACTAACTGACATGTGACTGAGATAACAGGAATATCAACAGGTACTTGAACAGGATCTTTGGCACCCAGCTGCATGTGCACCACGGGTTCACTGGGTTGAAACATTTTCATTGGCACAACTGAACCCGTTAAGAACCCATTTACCAAAAAGACCCAAACTGAGCGTCTCAGCTGTTGCAGTAGCTGACCTTAGATACGCCCCACATTTATACTTTTACTGCAGGAAGCCCCTCCAATTCCAGACCAATATCAACACAGAAAAACTGGATGGCCAAATACTTGGTAAGCTCGCTCTTTGGGATTATTATTTTGAACAAACACGCAAATCACAGAATTTCAAGTAGAAGTAAATGTTCTCATACTGCAGAGCACACACTGAAATATGTGCACGCGCCATCACAAGATTTGCTTCTTTACAAATATGGCTGAACTTGTTTCCATAATGGGTTGTGTTTGTTCTTTTCCCTCTTCACATTTAGTTGATGTAAATTGTAGGTTTCATGTGCTCTGAAATGATGTTCACTTCATCAGCATTTCAGCACTATTTTATCTGTATATAAAGATCCATCCTCACCCCTAATGCTCTTCTTCACATTTTTTACCTCAGATTCTTTATGTTTTGTGCAACACTCTTCCAGTGACTTCCTCCTCTGACTCATCCCCACCAACTAGCACAGCAATTTTGTGTGCTACTCAAGCAGGTTCTGCACATGTCTGGTGTTGCATCACTCCCTGTTGGATGATTTAACAGCACAGCATTGCAAGGTAACCAAGATCATCACA
The DNA here is from genome assembly GCA_013390025.1 of Pitta sordida. Lineage (NCBI taxonomy): Eukaryota > Metazoa > Chordata > Aves > Passeriformes > Pittidae > Pitta > Pitta sordida. The sequence goes on along the minus strand of WEKX01009951.1, from coordinate 881,468 downwards.
GCAAGGTTTTGAAAGAAAAGAACAAGTACCCAAACTTGCTTGCATTTACCATTTTTATCGTCTTTTCAAGCCAAAGAAATTTATCTACCAGTGTTTATGAATATTAATAGAGTTCTATTCTGGCTACACTCAATAAAGGAAATATTCTCTTTGTTTTGTGAGTTAAAGAATAAACTAATTCTTGTGTCCTATAATGGTTCCCAAGGACTGCTGCCTGTCTGGGTAGACTTAAACTGGCCTGAACGACCTGCTGAGGATCAGTGAAGTGCAAAGCTGACCTGGCCACAATTGTGTTGAGTGCATCTTGGCTATAATTCAATATAAGATTCTATCTCCTCTTAGTGCATGGGTCATGTCCTCAGGACTGCTCCGATGATTGATACAGACATCTGTCAGCATCTACTGCCTAAATGTCTGACAGGAAAAGTCAATACTCACAATCATGAAGTCACACAGAAGTGACAAAGTGAGCAAAACATATTTCTTATGCAACGTGAGATTTCACACATCTTTTAATCCTTTCAGAACCACTTGCAGGGATTTTTCCAGGTTAAGACATGAATTTGATAAGAGGTGTGAAGTAGATGATTTTACACTGCTGTTAGTGACAAAGCAATTCTGTGTCTATCTTGCTTGAAATTGGCCATCGGAAGTCACCAATACATGGATAAACACAAAACAGGGAAATATATACTGAGGGTAACAAAGTGGGATTTTAGTTCTGTCTTTTTTCCTCCTCTGCTACAAATGTATTGGTCAATTTAAATACGGAATTGACATTAGATCTACATTTGAGGTGCTGGGCAAACACAAAGGGTTTAAGCTGCAGATGGAGGTGGACAAATAAGTGTCACTGGTGACTTGCTTTAGTTCCTCTGCTACTGCAATCCAAAAGTTTCAGTTTAAATGTCTCCTTTCACAGGGGACTAGAGAAGAGGCAAGAAAATCTTTGCACACAGTGGGAAATAAACAATATTATACATCTTTACATGCATTTAGCAAGGATGGAGTTCACTGATTGCGTTGATGTAGATGGCGACGTGAGGGCTCACATTCTGAACCATAGACTCTCCTTTGCTGAAGGGAAGAAAATTTTGTGTCAAAACTGTGTTGGATGGTACTTGCAGGAAGATTTATTATTTGGACATGAAGTCACAGGTTAATCACACAACTTTTCTCATTGGGTGAAAAACAAAAGCTACAGTCTTCTAATTCCCAGTGCCAAGACTGCTCAACATAACACAAAGTAAGAAATACCTCGCTCAGGTTCCCCCAGGCACAAGTCTGACTCACAGAGAGGTCTGTGGACAGACATCCCACAGGTTGCTTTGGGAACAATTCAGGAGGGCAATAATCACAAAATGCCCAGAGATCCAACCCCAGCCCTCACTGCAGGGAGTGAGGCAGCACAAGCAAAGGCATGTGGGGGCACAGAGTAAACACACAGTGTGTGCACTGGAGGTACCAAAGTAAGAGAAGGTCAACCAACAGCGAGAGCTGCCAACACACTTATACATCTTTGGGTAGAGATGTAGTAAAAGAACAAAAGCATTATGGCATTTTTCGTATTTATCTTCAAAAGGAAACCCAATCAGGCTAAGGAAATATCCCACCAGATAACCAAAAGGTTACTAGAAAATAACTTCAATTCTCACTCTGGCACACTAGTCATTCCCAATTCTCCAGGAATCTGCTGTATTGCTCTTTGGAGAGTTCTCAGAGTCCCAGCACACCAATGGAAGGTGGTTAAGTTACACAACAATCTCTGCAGTGTTGCTTAGGAGCCAATCTTTGGAGTCTATAATGAAAATCAACATCTGTGCATTCCAGAGACTTTGAACTTCAGGTGTTTCACACTTCCTGCTACTCAATTTATGGAAAATGCAAATGAAAGTAAAGCAGATAAATGTTCTTTAACAACAGGAGGGTTTTGTTGTGTTTGAAATTGCATTGTTCTGAGGGAGAGGATTAATTTAGCCACTACCCAGGATACCAAAGGTTATGCTTATGGTGGAGACAAAATAGAACCTTCACGTATTTTGATAAGGTTACATCATCAGCACAACAATAAAACCAGCTTGCCATTTCTGTGCAGACCAGTTTTCAAGCAGGAGGTGTCTCGTACTCTCCCTTGATAATGAATCAGGCTGAACGACATCTGAAATGGCAATAATTTCCCCAGGAGATGCAGCTGCAATCTTAGTATTTTCTGTTCTTGCACTCAGTCTGATTTCTCTTATCCACAGTATGAGGCAGCTGAGTATAATGCAGGAAACATTATCAGCAACAATGCTACAATTAATACTGAAAGAAAATGAATATTTGTCTACAGAAGAATAGACTTTAGAATACCTAGGGGAACTACAGTACTTTGAAAATGAAGCCATTTTGTGTGTTTATTGAAATGCACTCATATTTCTGTGGTTATACTCTGACTAGTTACCCATATCAAGGTAATAAGCACTAGGCAGTTTTTACTGTCCCATATTAAAGCTGTTTACTGAATGCTATATAGTGGAGGTCTATTCAGAAAACAATCTATTTTGGCTGTAATCCATCTACATGTTTCCACACCTCACTTCTTCCATGATGATGTCCAAGAACTAGAAAGGTCATGACCATTTCTCTCTGATTCAGAAACTGCAACTGCAGAGGACATCCCAATGTGCAAATGAGTCCTACAGCAGCAATACAAAACCAAATCATGGAAACAGAGTTTTGTGCTCTGCTATTGGTAGATGTGGAGGTGGACAGACATGGTGGTTTCCCATCTTTTCTATCTCGGGGTGCCTTCTTTTTCAGAATTCAAATGCCAGAAAGTCTAACAAGTGTCCCATTCAGCTTCCTGGTGAGATGGGATAAAGAAACAGAAGCTGTCAGAACATCCAAGTCTGCAACCAAGGCCCAAACTGAAAGGTGCTATTAATAGAGAGAAATAAGCAACTAGACTTCAAACAGCCCTGGACACAATAAGGCTTTAGAATAAGCTATTGCCCCCTTGACCATCTGCATATCATCAATCAGGTCATCCAAGGAAAAGATCTATAAATAACCTATCTGACCAACTCTGAAAAGGCTTTTGATACAACCCTTCTAAGTGCAAATGGCCACATTCAGACCACCTTACTTGTAAGCACAAAAGTCACTTGTCCTGACAAAGCAGTTGGTTGGTTAAAAATTCTTCATACTCATATTTGATTGAACAGTACAAACAACAAACTACAGTGAGCCAGCTGTAATCCCTCACCAAGACCTGTGAGCACCAGCAGAAGAGCACAAGTGCATCCCTGGGCTGGAGTGAGGTAATTTGTCCCATCCACAAAGCTCAAATACAATATAGTCACATAGTTTCTCACCTCCGTCCTTAATTTGCTATATCAGGACTTACCATTTAAATGATCTCAGACAAAACAAAGGCCCAAACCCTCTGGGGAGCAGCCCCTCAACATCTGGAGCGTGGTCCCGAAGCACAGTGCTAAGCCAAAATAATGACAATGTCATGCTGGGCTTTAGTGAGTTCTTTTAACGATCCTTGTCATACAAACCAAAAATTTAATTTGAATTCTCAAATCCAGCATTTTCTTTGCCTAATACGAACACTGAGGATCACCGCCTTCCTTCTCCCACCTGCCCCAATGGAGCAAATCTCTGTGGTCACACTCCCCAAACATACAGACAGCTCTTATTGACATCCCAGAGCGTGGGTCCAGCTCTGACAGTCTGAGAACTGCACAAGACCCTGGAGTACAAGAACATGATCAAAATTGCCTCTGACATTCTTAAGGAATTCCTAAGGAGGTCTTTAATAATGTAGCCCTCAGGTTAAATAAATATCTTTGATCAACAGGGCATAGTTATTTATTATTCATTTACTCCTATGCAAGAAATACAGGTCACTGCTCAACCAGGCACTGTCACATTCGTTTTTAACTCATCTGGAGATAAGTCTTTATTTATTGGAAATGATCATAATCCCATTGGCTTCAATAGAGTTTCATGAGCAGAAGTCATCAGCTAATCCATATCATAGTTACTAACTGATGATCCTTCTCAAGCAATTAATAAATCTGTGTCCCTAGATGACATATGCTTTCCTATGAAGAATTCAAAGTTTACATGGGGGATCAGTGGTTCCTCGAAACGTTATGTGAAGATAATGAAAACATGAGAATATTTTCTTCATAACTAATTATTTCGGCTTAAATGTTTTTAGCAAAGCCTAAACACATTCAGTATTTATTCAGTTTGTTTTCAGCCATTATCACCATGTTGATTTCAGTGGATTTCAGTGGATTTATTCTGGTCCACCAGTGTGCTCCTTCTATAGATCTGCTCCATACAGTCACTTCCATTTTAGCGGCTGGGCTGATATGTTTTCTTTCTTATTTGCTGTAGGTTTCTTTTATATCTTCATGAGCTAAAATAATAATGAAACTCCCCTTAATGTTTGCATTGTTTTCCAAAGGCTACTTTTCGCTGAAGTAAGTGTGGGGACAGATTTTTTTTAATGAAATAATATTGTTTACTACTAAAAATATTTAATCATAATTACATTAAGAAACATACATAAAAGCTAAGTAATAAAATAAAATGAGTTGGAGAACACAAAGGGGGAAAAAAGACAGAAAGGATTAAGTAGAGTCATATAAGGAATAGATTCTATTTAATGAAAATTTCCACAGTGTTCAACATTTTTATTATGGTTAATAGCACTGTGCTTCATTTTTGTCTGCAGTAATTGTGTATCCTTAATGAATGGGCACTCTTATTTCCCCATTGAGCACTGACAGAAATTAATAAACCTAATTCTGTAGGTTTAAGTTTAATTCTAGTGAAATATATAAAGCAGTTACATTTTCACTTAGCTACTAACTGGAATAGAAATGGGTTTAAGCTTTTCAGCAGCTTAATAGGGAACAAATTGGGTTTTCTTTTATTTCTTTTTTTTTTTTCTCCTCCGGTACTTGGGTCTATTTTTGTTGCTGTGTGCAAGAAAGGACATGTCATGGCTGATGAGGTTGAACCCGAGCCTACAGCGAGTGTTGTTAATTTTTTTTTTTTTTTTAGTATGATTATTAGACTTAGCCCTTTGTGCCAGCCTTGTTGTTAATGATTGGTGAAGACCATCTCCTTGGGTTACACTTTGATAGAGATCAGGAGCAACAGGAAACTTCAGACTGCCATCTAGAAAGCTCAGCTCTCATAGCACTCTGGAGGCAAGCTTTCAGGTTCATTGCTTACCTCGTCACACAAGGTAGAAAACACAGAAATAATCTGGAGCTGAGCAAGGACTGGGTGAGAAAGGAACATGCATCTCATGCCTTCTCCCAGATATCAAAATAAAGAGAGGAATCCCATCTTGAATGTTGCATGTTGGGTGCACACAGACACATCACACGAACAAATTCCACACATTTTCCCAGCACAGTACTCCAGCCGTGAGCAGAGCACACAACAGATGACACTTTCAAACTTGTTCTGGGACAGACAGCTTAGACTCCACAATGTAAAACCTTCACTGATCTCTGCAATGTTCCCCTGCTAGCAGAGGGCTGGGTGTATCAGTTCAAAACTAATACAGAAGAGAGTTTGCAGGAAGATAAGTAACTCAACAGCACAAACGAGAACTCAAGGTAGAATTTGACCGTGAGACTCTGAGGTACAGAGTTCTGCTGCTGATGAGACCCAGGCAGGGAAACTAATATGGGCCTTGTTTCTTTTCGGATTAGCAGTTTTTGGGAGAAACTCCAGGTGCTGAAGGGAGCCATTTTAAGAGGCACTGCAGAGTGCCTGAAGGACTTGGCATGTTCACTTCTGAAAGAGCCAATATTGTGACCACAGGTGGGCAATAGTGAGACAATCACTTTCTAAAATACATCATTTTAGAAACAAGAATAGAAACATCAGTCTGGCATCGTGACAAAAGTGTTCTTCGGGGAATAATTATATGGATTCTTCGTATCCTACAGTTTCATTTTAGAGTGGGCCAAATCCCCAGCTGGTTTAGATCAGCAGCTGATTTACTCCAGCTAAAATCCTGGCCTGGTATTTCATTTCTGTTATTACCTTATCTTTTACAGTCCCCACTGTCCTAATTTATCATCTGTGTTAGAAATCACAGGAGCACAGTAAGGGGTAACCACAAACAAAGGAGAAAAGACAGGGAAAACCTAAGATTAGAGTGGAGCCATGTCACCGGCTCTTCTGTGCCCTCATCTGTCCATTTTGCTGGATCATGGGACTGAAATACAGTTGAATCATATGTAAGGATGTAGACAATTATGAGGTGGTGAGAAGACAGCCAGAGGCAGGAATCAGACAGGAGGAGGCTTCAGAAGTCATTACATGAGGGGATGCAGGAGGGCAGCAGGAAAGAAGATGAAGCTGGTGGTGGAGGAGGCTGGACTGCTCAGAAGCTGCAGCAGAGGAAACGAGGCATGGGCAGGGTCAGCCTGGGAGCTGGGCAGATCCTCTGTTCCTGCTTTCACTTTGGGTTTCACAAGAGGTATCCACCCAGCTGTGATTCCAAAGAAAGGCCACAGAACCCCGGGTGAGCAAAGAAAACCACTGCAAGGGAAGTTAAAGAGTAACTTACAGGACTTCCTCCTCCCCTTTAGACTATAGCATATGGAACTGAAATAGACTCTGAATTCAGGAGGAGTTGTTCCAGAGAGAAATGAAGTCATATGCTATTGCACGTCTTCCCAAAATCAGGCTCTTCCCATGCACCCCCTGCCCAGGAAAGGGCAGCTGCAGAGGCAAAGCCTGCCCTGAGCTGGCTCTGCCAGTTCCTCTCTGTTCTGTAGGACTTAAAGGCTTTTAAGTTGAATATCTTGTGAGAGATTAGTGTTGAAAAGAAACAAACACTTGCTAAGCAGCAACAGGTAACACCCTGCAAGGCAACAGACTCATTTCTTTAAGCCATATCCCTGGTGCCCTGTCCTGCTCACAGAGCCTGCATCTCACAGTGCTGTGCTGCTCATGGGAATGACAGGAATAAGGCAGGGAACTCAGGAGTTCTCCACACAGCTCATTAGTGATACTGGTACCACCCTTGGGTTAAATAATGTGGTTTGAACACTGACTAGTCTAGATCCTGGGCCCAGGGAGGATAACTGTGGTAAGATCCAAACCTCTGCCACTGGCCACCAGCACTGTAGTGAGAGCTTGAGGGAAATGTCAGGCATTCAGCCAAGTGTCCAGGCATTTAGGAAAGTGTCCTAACCATGAAAGAGCTGAGTAGCAAGAATTGGTAACAACAACTTTCTCATGAAAACCACCTAAAAAAAATTTACTTTTCCCAAAGAGTACCCGGATAGTGTCTGCTGTCTATAGAAAAACACTTTACATTTTAGGCATAATTTATTCAGGTGTTTCACACCATGACGATTCAATTATTTTCCCCTGATCAGCTAAATAGTTATTTAGTTAATGACAAATAGCTAACAGCTCCACTATAATGATCCGAGTTGAGGTTACATCCTTCACTCAAAGAAACAAATCTTTCTGACCCAGTTCCCATCACTGCTCCCATAGCAGACTAATAAAGATGCCCTGCTGTATCAGCCACCCTGTTTAGTACCAGAGTTGAATTTCCACCCATTTTTTTTAATGGAAGACTCTCAGGGATATACCTCTGCTGTTTACCTGCCTTACAGGCATCCCAGAGGACACACAGATGTTTCATTTGGAGAGCATATGCATATAAATTATTATAAATTGGATTTCATACTTGAACTTTATTTTTTTACTTAAATGTCCCATCTTTTATGCTTTTCTTTATAAACCAGAAACCTAACATGCCAGTTCTACTTAGAGGGCTGATGGAACAGCACAGGTGCAATGGAGACTGGATCCACCAGCTGAAATTCAAGTTTGTGCACTGTGATTGATTTGCCATCACCGACAGAACCTGACAAAGAAAACACTCGCTCCAGTTCCACAGTTGCACCTCCTAAAGATCTGTGCAATTATACGAAATTAATATCTCTTCATTTCTTTGGACAAAACTGCTGTTTCCCCAAGGCTGTATTTCAATCCATGTCCTACACATTTCCCAAGCAATGGAACACTGACATGCCAATCTGACAGGCGTACTCGTTGGTGTGCCACATTTACAATCTGCCCCTACATGTTGCAGATCAAATTCCATCACCTAACACAATTTTCACTCTTCTGATACCATCAACACCCAACACCTGTATGAGGCACAGCTCTCCTGCAGCCATAAGGCTCTCTCAAGAATGAACTACCTGCTCCAGAAACAGCTGGGGGAATGGTGCATCATATCTTTTCTTCCTGAATTTTTAAATGAAGTTCAGCAAAACTTTCAGACACGTATGTCAGTGCTGTGAAGCTGTAGAGGATCATGTTCCTGAGCCAACTATACACAGCATTGGTGATACATACAAGTAAAAAGGAGGGGACGTGATTATGAGCAGAAACAACGTTCTAACCCCAAATGCATATAATGATAAATACAGAGGGAGGGTCAGAAGACATCCAGAAAAGTAGAAGGAAGAAAAGGAGACAGAAAAGAAAAAAAGATAAAAAAGAGGGAAACAAGAAATGAAAATTGTCTCAGGTCATTACAGACAATGAGTCCATTAGGATAATGGCTGTGAATTACAGGAAAATTTATTTGTTTTTTCTGGAGATCTAGGACCACATCTCTGCGGCTGAAGGAACGGTTTGCTCTCCACTGCAGCTTCATCTCCTTGGACAAAGGCAGGAACAGCAAACTAAGACTTCAGGTAGAGGCTGACTCAGCACTCTTTACACAGAAAAAATATAATTAAGGTACTTGGCTCTGAGAGCAGAAGGATGAACAGGGGTTACATTAGTTGAGTACTGAGAGATGAAAAGAATATTTGACCTGTGTTCCTCCCTTATGTCCTGTTTTCTTCTCCCCCATGTATGCTACAAGCCATGAACTACACAAGCCACAAGCAACATGGGATCCAGACTGCAGAATCTTGGATGATTAAGTTTATTCTCTTTTCAGACCTTTTTTTTTCACAAGATGTAAATAGAAATTGATTATTAACTCCAACAGCACTTGAGGCCATGTCATGAAGGCTATAGTCTGCTACTGTTCCCGGAACAATATATTTCAAGGAGGGAACAAAATAACTAGTGAGGCAGGATGACATGAGACAGTCTGGAGGTCCCACATCTGGTTTAGCATTCATGACAGCAATAATTAGCCACGAGTAGTCATCATAATGGTTTTTAAAATGTAAGTTGCAAGTGGAAACCAGTTAGCTCAGGAATTTTGCCACCAGAATTTTAGCTCCAGTGCAGTCCACAGTGATCGCACTAAAACCCTCAACTCTCATTAGTCTTCAATGGTTGAAGTGAAATAAGTTGGTGGAACATCAGTGATTCATAAGAGATCAACCCCTACATATTTGTTACCATAATAATTTTCATGAAAGTCCTAGACTGTCATGAACACTAAATCTTGCCTTCACCCATACTAGCCAACTCGCTTCAAAACAACCTTGGCAATACGTCCTCAGCTGTACTAATCCTGATTAAGAGAGATTTTGAAATTTCTCATAACTGATAACCTGAGAATCAAAGGCATGCATGTACCTGAAAAGAAAACAAAATCTGATTAGTCCAGTTGTACATAAGGCTTTTACTCTGCACCATGAAAGTCAATGGCAGCCTTGCTTGTCAACAATGAATGTAGGATCAAGCAGTTAACAAAACTGAACATGGCAAAGGCATGATTTCACTTTGCTGAAATCAGAATTGCTCAAAAGCTTGAAATGTCATGCATGAAACTAAAGATGCATAAGGAAAAGCATAGCCCAGACAGCAAAATGCACATAAGTTCATCCTGGTTCCAACATGGTTTAGAAAAAGAAATTTCAGCTGGTTTTTGCAAAAGTGAAAAATTTCTAGAAAGTACCTCATGCTCATCTCTTAGGAAGCCACCACAGCAGCAGGACATGTCCTCTTCTCATTTCTACCAGGATAAATTAGGAGTAACGTACCTGAGGCAAAGATTAAATGTCACTGATTTAGTCAAGATCACAATCAGGCCCACAGAAGATTTGGTGAACTGATGGTCAAAGGACAATTGTTTAAGTGATATATGGATAGTAGCAACTTGTACTCCTAGGGGAAATGACCAGTTTGGACCAGTATAAACCACTACCCAAATGCAAGATATCCATTCAATTATTAATATAACCAAGATTTTAGTTTCAAAAAGAAATAAATGCTTAAAAAATTCCCTTCTCCTTTCACAGCTTCATGAGGGGCAGATGAAGGCACTCCCTGAATTTATTACAGAGGCACATGGTGCCATCCCAGTGTCCAGCATTGCATCCAGCACACAATTCCCTCTTAGGACAGGCTGTTGAAGCCTGGCCCTCATGGATAGGGAAGTGCTGTGTTGTTCAACAGCTAGAAATGGCTTTTCCAGTTACACCACCTGAGATGACCTATTAATCACAGTGTGCAACAGGCACCAGCCAAACCAGAAGCGATTTTTAATGCATCACCTGAGTACAGATGATTATGATAAATATCAGACCATTCCACCAGTTCTTACATCAGAGATTTCAGAAAACCAACAAATGAGAGTGGCAGCACGTGGATGGATCACTGACATCCATGGGCCTGGACCAGCACTGCCCAAATGCTTAAGTAACCTAGACCAGGTGGTAATTCCATATTTAACAATACTTCCTGTTAGACTTTTCCACCTTGAACATCTTCAGCTGCTGGATGAATGCAGAAGATGTTGCTCCTAATTGCTCAGCAGAGCACACAATGGGACCATCACAAGAAGACGTGAACGGACTCTGTCATGAGATCCATGGCAGATGGTGTGAGGGCACTTCAGCACAAAACAAGTGACCTGTCTTCTATTCACCACAATTTCGTTTTATGCCCTGCCACCAAGTCTACATTTTATTCAAGCAGAAGAGACATCCAAGCCTTCTCTATCCAAGGACTAATCTGCATAAGAAGGAAAGTTACGGTGTTTAATCTAAACTCTTATTTTAAACAACAGTCTTTCAGGTATAAACACAGATGTCTGTGCTAACACTGAAAGTCACTTATATTAGATTAAACAAATAGTCAACATCAACTACTACTAGGCACTTCAAGCCTGAGCAAGTAAACTCTTATTGAAATGAATCACTGGGTCATTTTAATCAGTTAAGTGGCTTAGCACAAGAATGCCTGCCATTCCTTTTGGTTTCAGGAGCTTCCCTACCTGCACACATCGCTACCAAAATAATCCCTCTGCTCCACCCAGCTATTAGGCCTTAATTCACCAAAATCCCTGAACCAGAGAGTGAACTTTAGTCGGTGAGAAGCCCCTTGGAACCTGAAGGATGACTCATGATCCTAAACATGTGCTGATGCATTGCTGGTCATCGATAGGCAGTTTTAATGAGGCAGATGATAGTTACACAAAACATCGAATAATACTCAATAAATGATTGTCGATGTACTACATAGGTTCTTCCTTCTTAACAAAAAATGCATTTGAAGCACCATGGGTTTATTAATTCACTAGCTGTTACTTTATCTTACCATGGGATAAGCAGAAGCAGAGGTGTAAGGCATAATCTCAGCCTCAGTTATTAAACTGTCTTGAAGTGGAAATGTCCCAGTGGAGGGCATTTCATTCCCCACACACATTTATATATAAACACACCTTACATGGCATGTGTTCAAAGCCTCTCTGCCTCTCTTCACAAACAGCGTGTTCACACAACTGGGAAGGTGCAGCCTCTTCCTAATTCAGGTCATGTCATTTGTATGTCCCTCAAACTTGTAAAGGTCTTTGCTCCATCTGGGAGAAAACCAGAGGAACAGACAAAAAAGGAGCTCCAGAATGAAAGCCACTATGTAAGGGATGAAACACAAGAAATGTGAACACATCAGGAGTAGCAAGGCATGGAAGGAAACAGCAAGAGGATGCACCCTTCTCTCCTTTGACAGTTTCACGAAGGTTGTTACGTATTTTGTTCCTCATCTTTATCCCTGAAAGAACAAAAAACTCATATATCCTAAAGCATATTACTTTTGAAAATATAACTGATAGAGCTTGGAAAAGTGTGAGTTAGATACACGATTGAGACCTTCTTTAGGGGGATGGAAGGTCATAAAGACCCTTAAGGTGCTTGAGTTGTTAAAATAGCCAAATTTTCTCTTCCTCAACCCTTAGCTGAGGTTTCCACAACCACTTGCCGCGGTGACGACAGAGGATTCAAGGTGCACAAACATGACTCTCTGCAGGAGCATGGCCACTGGAATCTCAGACAACAGAAAAGGTTCTAGAAACTGATATTTTGGAAGCATTCTATATTCAGTGAAAAAAAAATGTAGAAAGGAGGGAAAGTACAACAGAATGAAATTATATTTCTGTCAAATAATTCTAAGAAAAGTCCAAGAGATGTTTCTGATTTCCTGTCACCTCAGTCAGGACATCTCCCTCAGCCCTTTTCCCGTCATCAAAACCAAGGGAAATGCATAACACAACTGCAAAGATTTCTTCAGTCATTAGCAGTGGCTAGGGCTGAAATTTTCCCTTTTCAGGAAGAAGTGAGCTGTGGAAAAGCTTAAAAAGAGGGCTATATTTTAATAATATTTAAAAAAAGAGAAAGGCAGGCGGGCTATCTATTCAGTGGGAATGCAACAAAAAAACAATTGTCTTACAAGGGCAATTGAAAATCAAAGTGAATGAGTATTTATAGCAACTGAACTGTTTAAAACAACAAACTGAAACTGCAGCACCAACTACTTCACAAAGTCATATTCTTGAAGAAGGGGGAAAAAAAAGATCAAAGATCTGCAGGCAGCCAGCTCTGCATACAAGTGGCTTTATCAGCTCTTGGCTGTGTTAAAGGGAGTCAGGCATCCTGAAAGAGAAAGCATTTAATGAGGTGATGAACAACACTTTCTTGGCCTTAATTATAAGGATAGGACTAAGCAACAATAATTGCAGGATAAATTATTGTCAGGAGATATTTCCAAACAACAACAAAAAAACCCATGTCATTATCAAACAATTATTTTAAGTCTCATTTCCATATAAAAAAGAATAAGTGGAATAGTCCTCTTTTTCTTTTCCATTTGTGGGGGTGGTGGAAATTTTCAGGGTGGTGCATGGGAATTAGACGCACTACACCCAATATTGCTAATGACAGATTAATTCTCTGCAGATCTCTCTGGGAATTGTACATTTGTATCCAAGAGCAGAATTCAACACAAGAAAAACTCAAATCTCTGTGATGTGCCCCCAAAGAATCACGCGCGTTTAATAATAGGAACAGAAGACCAACTTCCTCACAAAGCAGCTTTCAAACGAAACGGCAGAAAAGTTCCATTTAGGACAGAGAGAATTAAGCTTTAGGTGTAGTAAAGTAGATGTGCACATGAGCTACTCAGACCTTATCAGATGAGCCTTGTAAGAGCTCAGATAAAAGAAATGAGATGTACACAGTAGCCTTGAGTCAAACAGGGCTTCAGGAGCCAACAAGTGTATGTCATAGGAACAGAGACAAAATGAGATCATGGCAGTTGCTCTGGGGCATTTATCTCAACACCACTTTGTGCCTACAGCTCCCAAGCAGTGGAAGACCATGAGGTTTTTGGCATTAGAAGTGGTACAGAGCCAGGCCTTCTGCTTTCCCACATTAGCAAATGGAGCAAAGTACCAGGCAGACTTTCAGAAACATTCCTGCTTAGCTATTAAAAATGTCACGTTTCCAAGAGAGATCAGAACAATATTAGTTGCCACTGGTTTCTGAACGTTGTTTTCTTAATCAAGCTACTTAAATTTGCCATTACCAGTTGGTCATTCTGGGTGTTCAAACCAAAGTCTTGGTGAAAAGATGGATTTTTTCAGAAGTTGAGGGAGTTTATCTCACAGAAAATATGATCCCTTAAAATTGGTGTTAGTTATCTCTCAAAAAACTGATTGCACCGAAGAACTGGTTGCTTTGAAAAATGGTAATCTTTCTCTCATGTATATGTACTTAAGAGAAATTAAATATATACAGTGGCTGTGAATAGAGTACTTACAAGGAAAACAAATAAAACAAATTCATGATATTTGAAAGTCTTTCCTGTATGCAGGTATTTTGGCAAGTAATTACCCACAAACAATGATGTTATGCTTAGAATAGACTAACGTACTAACATTACAAAATAAGAAATCACATTTCTTTCACAAAAAAGGTATTGCATAAACCTGGGTGCCACCAACGCTTTGGCTTTGGTTTAACACAGACCGTCGGGGCAGTGATAAGTATTACTGTTCAAGGAAAGCTTATTTTTCTTCCTTTTCAAAACTCTGGAAAATTTCCCCCAGCTACCTCAAACATCTCACACATTTTTCTAGAACACAGAAATTCATCAATGCCTTTACTCTTCTATCATAAAATTCTGACAACAGAAGCATAATACAGGCAACATATGTTCTATTTTGTGCCTGTTTTATCAGGTACTAGAGATCCCAAATCTGATTTTCAAATTGGATAAAGACAAACACATTTTAGACATTTCACGCATTAGTAAACAAAATGCAAAAGCCATTGCATAAATTAGACAAGGAGTTTTCCACTTGTATTTCATAGGTATTTTGGAGTCCGCAGACAAATCCAAAGGAATCCACACAGAAATATGGTAAGAGCAGTCTTCGGTTGGCTTGCATTTGCTGTTGTTAAGTCAATCAGATCTACAAGAAAGGCTCCATTAATTTAAAGCAATTCCCAATCACATGGTCCCAGCTCATAACATATAAATGGGTGCGTAAGGTGCAAAGAATTGAGAAAAATGTCCTGAGAGTCTATAAATGCTTATGGAGCTACAGGATAATAAGGCACAGGCAGTTTAGTCAAAAGTTAGTAATTTCCAAGATTCTGGCCAAATCTGGGATATGATTCAGACTCTAGATACTAATTACTTAGGACCGTGATGATTTTAGTGACAGGGATGGAATAAATATGTATTTCTTTCTACTACTTTGCTTACTGACATGAGATGGCACACTAGCAGCTTCATTTCTGCCCTTATTGTGCTTTTTGTAAATTAAAGCCTTGGCTTGCAAAATAAAGAGGAAAGCACAGTTCTTATTTCAAAAGCTCCCTCTAGCTTCTCCTAACTGTTCATTACCAGAGTTTTCCTGATGATCTGCTAGAAAAAGCAGCTTAGAGTCAAAGGTGGTCTCATCAGTCTTAGAGAAACACAAACGCATATTGTATAACCAATTTCAAGTAGGTTTTTAATTTGTAAAAGCCACACAGTTAAGATGACATTAAAAAGCCACCCCCCTCTTTTGATTCAAGATCAAAGAGATTTTTAGAAAAGTGACATAACCCTTAGATGTCCCAGAAAACCACATTTGCCACAATTAACCAGCTTCAGTCTCCAAGCCTCAGACACACAGAGGAGCTGGAACAGCCTGTTCGGAGCAGCGAGGTTTTATTGCCGTTGTGGGGAAGTTTGGAATAAACAAGCACAGGTCAAGTTCCCCACGGCTTTGTTCCAGCCTACGACAACCAGGGGCAGACGGTCAAAGGGAGCTCAAAACAAGCAAATTGGGAGTGCATCACCAGGTCTCAAGGCAGGGACAATCAGCACAGCTCTGCTGAACCCGCTGGGGTCCCATTGATTCACATCGGGAGCACCTGATCCATCCATTCCAAAAACAGGGGAGGGCAGTGACATTGTGCAGGTGAACTGCTCAGATGCAGTGATACAGATGCTGCTTTTCATCCAGGGACAAATTAAACACTCTCAGTCCCGTGGTCTGAGACAGTAGAAGCAGAAATAAATAGAAGAAAATTACTGAGCTATTATAGAAAGAGGAATTATCGGAGGCAGGAAGTTTGAAGTAGGCTTTACCTGCAAGCTACCCCAGAGTACTCCGAGCCAGAAGGTTACCTGAGAAATTCTGTATACAATGTCTTCTGGTAAAACTTGATATGAGGCGGTTGAACAAGGTACCTGGTTTCAGAGATGTCTAAGGTCTGCTCAGTCTTTACCCTAAACTGTCACAGGGAAAAGAGATACTACCACATGTACTCCAGAAAGGTGAGATGAGAAACCTACCTAAAAGACAGCACACAAATAATGTAAACAGATGAGGCTGATAAGTAATCTCCCATGAACTTGGATAACTCCTATGAGAGAAAGGCAATGCCTTAAAATTACCTTAATTGTAACAGGAAAAAAACAACCAGTTTGCATTGGATCATCCCTCACAGTTGTGTTTAAACCATGAAGGATGGTTTTAACTGCAATGACAGCATGTCAGTGGAACAGAAAAGGATGCTGAAAGCGTGGAAGGAAGGGGTGTGCAGTGTGAATGCACATCTAACACTGCCTATGGCTTCTGGGACAAACCAGCAGCACGAGCAGTCACATTACTGCTCCCAGGTACCAGGCTAAATTTCAGCATGTACAGCACACAGGGAGAGCACACACGCAAGAATGTATCATAGAGATCAGTACTAACATTGCCAATCCAAACCGGGCAGGAGCCTCCCTCCTAGTGATAATTCCATTTTATCTTCAGCAATAGAGCACGTGCTTTTAAAGCCAAAGTCCTGTTCCACTGTTATGGGCGTACGAATAGGAAAGATTACGGTTACTTAGAAAGCATATGCACAACCTACAATACCCTCTGTTCCTGCAGCACATACGCTCCTTACTATAGATATCAGATTAATTATAGACATATCAATTCAGCAAGTGCTACTGCCCACTCAACCACCACCCAGGGAGTGGACTAGAAACACAGATACCTTTAGAAGTAAATGGAAATAAATGGGAATTTCAGTCATTTTGCAGATCATCACCAGAGGAACTATGGCCCACATCTTGTGAAATGCTGATATAGATGAGTGGCAAATAATGCATAATCTTCTATATTATTTTTATATATTTTAATGCCATCCCATTTTTATGCACTTTTTCAGAGATCTAAGATTTCACAGCATTAAAGCACTCTGTGTGCTATAGGAAGGGATAAAAAGACACATTATGAGTTTAAAAACTGAGAATTTCATGGGAGAGTTCAAATTGTCACTAAGGGCACACCAGAAAGAATTACTGATTTTTCAGACTGCTTTGACATCAAAGGATTAAATAAGAAAACCAAAGTCTTTTATAAACTCAAGTAAACGTACAGACAATGTCAAAGCTATTTGGTCACAAATTGGAGCCATCATTTTCACTTTGAAGGCCTGCACAAGAAGCTATTCTGCCACAGAAATTGAAGGGAGAAAATGACTGGGACAAGGGAAATATGGACTTACAGTTCTGAAAGAGTGTGAAGTGCTATGTAGAAGCAAAATTTATATGAGACACCAGAATGCTAAAGACTTTATCATTGCCCATCACTGACTGATATATGGGCTGTAGTTGTCACACATACAGGAGGACAAACCTGAATTAGATTGCCCTCTGTGGAACAAAATTGTCCCTTACAGGGAGTTACAGTTCCTCCTCCTCCTCACTAGAATGATCTCAACCCTCTTTGTTCAGTGGATGGAGGAGAGGGTTTTACCTCACATAACAGAGCTGGTCAGAAAACACAAATATTGAAAACATCAAGTCCCTATTCTGCAATATGCAGAGAACTGAGACCAAACTGGGGACGGGGTCACCAATCAAAGCAAATCGGAGCAGCCTCAGTTTGTCTTGAATTTGTAAATTGCTGTAATTGGAGATTTGTATAAAGATCACCTACCAGTCTAAATTCAGTAGGCTGACATGGAAAGAAAGCCCTGAAACTCCTAGGAACAGATTCAGACCTTCAGTTTCTGCAAGATGATCCGTTCCACCAATCTCTACCCACATCTCTCAGTCTTCACTGTTCCGCAGCATATCACATGGTTTTGCCCCAGTATGTTACACTTAGTACTGCAATTATTTGCAATGGCTCATAATCTTGACGACAACAAAAGATAGAAGAGATAGATGGATGGAGAAACTCCTTCTCTGAGTTCAACAGAGCTGACAAATATCAGCCATCGGGAGTGCCATGAAACAGGTCACCAGCAGGTGTAAGCAGCCATGTGTCTATGACATCTGACACCAGAACTCAGTACCAAACCCATCTGTACACACACAAATACGCAGCAAAGCCTTTCTGAACAAGAGAAAGGTCCATTTAACTGATTATATTCCCTAGAAGTCTCTCAGCATTGGTCTTTTTAATGTATTCCTCTCTAAAAACATTTGTTGTACATATATATTTCCATTTTCCTTGAGATTTCAAAAGAGTTGGCATTGTTAACTTTGAATATTGCTAGTTAATTGTTTGTGAGAAAAGACAAATTATGAGCAGGGGAACTGTTCTGCGAGGATTTAGTGTATTTGAATAATTTAGACCCCTGCCGTTAACGTGACAGGATTGTTTTTCTCTTGCAGTAGCCTGCTGCTACAAGAATTAAAACTGTCATGGCAGGCTACAGCTTGGGCTAGGCCTTAGTAATGAGCTTTATCAGTCAATAAATGATTTTATGCAGCAAATTAAACTGTAAATTTGGTTTAGGTGGTAAATATTTAGAGAATAAAGATATCCAGCTAATGAGGAGGACTGGGTGGGGGGAAAAATGTAATGCAAATGTCAATCCTTTAAATCTTTGGTAGGTTAAAGCTCTGCATAAAGTTTACTGCTACTGCCTTCTTTGTTTTCCTTATATTTTTTTTTTCTTTGTAAACAGCAAGGGAACAGTATCTCAACTGTATTTACAGATGCTGGAGAAGGAGGGGAAAATGTTGTGGGGTATTGTGGAGTCACAATTCCACGTGCTCATTTTACTCTCAGATTGAAGCATTAAATGGCCTCATGTTGAAAGCCTTTGTGCAAGAGAGACATCATGTCTTGCTCCCGGCTCTAGTCCTTACCTCTAAACACAACCTACATGAAAAGATGTGTTTGGCCCTCAGCTTATAACAAGAGAGAGGAGAAACAGCACTCAGCACAGACAACCAGTTTAAAACGTTCCCTTTTCAAGCAGAAGACTCCTACTGACAAGGTGACCTGCCAGCTTCCAGGCTCATTTCTCCCCCACAACACATCCAAATCCTGCACTGCTCCTGGCCCACCCTCGAGGGCACGGAAAGGGATTCTGAGAACATCAATCGATCAACAGGAGGAACATGGTTTTAAAAGGCACATCTGGATTAACATGGATGAAAGTGCCCAAACAAATCAGCTGCATTTGTTCAAAGGTCAGGTGATTAGTAATATGCGGCCTCAAAAGTAGACAGGGAAACACTCTACCAAAAGGCTGGTTTCCAAGACGAGTCCTTGACTTCCAGCTATGCTCCAAGGACTATTCTTTCTCTAGGGAAGGACTGGAGAATTTATTAATTTTGGCAAGGACATTTATCATCAGGATGACAATTTTGCGTGTAATTTTTTTTTAATTCCAGCCAAAAAGTCAGCTTTCAGAGAAAAACAGTATGGGAAAAAATGTCAGTCAACTCCATGAAGAATTGCTGGAACTCATCCTAAAGCTGGGTGTGTTAACATTGCTGTCTTTTATCAGTTTCTGACGGTAGCAGCAATATTTTTGTGATTTCTCCTGGATCTGTTATTCTATGCTTTCTGACAAGAAAAATATATGCAGCCCCTGATAGAACCTGTGTAACAATGGCTTTATTTATGCCTTCCAGGTGACACTGCCAGATGGTAAAATCTCATGCAAACAAAGCCAGAAGCGCCTGTACACTAGGTAAGGCTAACATAGGATCTACTCCAAGATGGAGAAACTATCTCCTTTCCTGAAACTCACAAGACAACCGAGAACTGATTCCAGAAACTCCACTTTGAGCTGGTTCCAGGCTCAGACACAGCACAGTGCACAGTGACAACACACAGAGAAACCCCCACCTACCTCAGAGCAACCAGGCTCTGTGTCCCTGCACTGAGGGAGATCCTTGCTGGTGCTGAGGTCCAGGTTAGCAGTGACATTTTAAAAACCAGTTGATACGGTAGAGAACAAAGGCTGAATGAGGCTTTATAGCAAAATTTGAAAAGGGCACAGTTACATATTGAAAGGAAATTGAGCCACAGAATTACACAGTAAAACTCGGTAGGACCCACACACTGCACACTCCAAACAATGTGCTATTAAGTGCAATAAATCCAAACAGCACCCCAGAGATTTCTTTGGAAGATCAGAATATATATTGAGGATATAGTAGGGAAGGCTGTTTTTAACATGAAATCTGTTCAATTGCGAGCTGTTGATGTTAACTGTTTCTTGAAAGACCCAATATACTAATGCAGTTTATCTACATGGCAGAGAGCAAAACTTCATGTATCACCTTCTCCATGCCTTTCTTTGATTAGATTGCCTCACTTTAATTACTAAATTCTGTTAAAGGACTTTCCACACAGATGTAATTTCATGCAGGTGTTACCTGGTGTAATGAAACCAGATGTTTCCATCGGAACAGGGCTTCCTCATTTGAGACGTGTGTGCTGCTGTAGCCTGATTTGTAGATCCATCAGTTCAAACTGGGGAAAAAATGTGTTTGGGTGTGTGAACCGAGATCAGACTCTACAGAATGGGTAGTGCCACCTGTTGTCTCCTGTTACCTACAACATAACTTTGAAATATCTTCCCCTACTGTTCCTGTTTTGATTAATCCTGCAAGTTCTTCTGCAAAGCATTTAGGAGTTTGGTGTACAGAAACATGGATGTATGCACAGAAAAGGCAAGACTGTTCTTCAATGAAAACAATCTTCTCATTGACATTTTAACCTAGTGTACTTTTATACAACCAGTAAATCTTTCTAACTAATTTCTACAATGGACTAAAAAGTTCTTGGCTGGTTACAGAAGGAAATAAAATACATTTTTGAGGTGTAACGGTAGTAATTAAAAACCCCCTCCAAAATCAAAACTCTTTTTATTGTAAAAATCTCAAAACTCTCATTATTGTAAAATGATGACTGGCCAAATGACAGAACAAAGGCTTAAGGAAAGGTGTGCCAGTGAGCAGACAGACAGAGAGAAGAATCAAGCCCATATAACACCTAAGCAGATGGAAATTCTGGAGGACTTTCTGTAACACCCAAATTTTGAATCACTTTTCCGATAAACCCAGTTCATCAAATAGGACATGGTCAGAGAAGCTGTTACGGGAGACAGTGTTAAGAGTTGGACTCGATGATCCTTGTGGGTCCCTTCCAACTCAGAATATTCTGTGACCTGTGATCTGTGAACCAGTGCTGTCTGACACTGGGGGGAAAATCCTCACCATCACACAGGGGTGAAACCCAGGGAATTAACACAGAAAGTCATTGCCAGTTCCAAACTGCCACAGAAGGGTTGTGATGAAATGTTCATATTCCAACCCAAAAGGAGCAAACCCAGCCTCAGCTGACCCCCAACCTCCAATTGGCAGTTCCAACACAAGCCTGGGTCAGAACCTCTTCACATTTTCCCCCATTGTTCTGTCAAGCCCTGATGCTGCACAGATGACACCAGCCCAGCCCTGGGACTCCAGCTCGTGGGACTCCAGGCTCTGAACAATGAAGACCAAAGGGCCTATGGGCACTAGCAGAAAGTTCAAAACTAACAGCGAACGAGCAGTGGCACAAAAGCCATGCCAGCCAGACAGCTCAAAACGACTGAGACACTCATTTTTTGGGTTAGCTCTTTTAATATTTATAACAAACAAATAAAAATCAAAATATTCAGAAATTATGCTGCCCTTCCCTCCTCTTGCATCTGCATTTTCCCACTAAGTTTTAATCCTTTTGTGAAGTACACATACAGCTGGGAGGGACATGAAGGCCAGTCTGCAAGGTGTGGTCTTGGACATCAGGACAACATACAGCAAACCCAGGATTGCACAAGACCACACGAGCACAGACACACACACACAATCAAAGCCATCTTATATTAATAGGCTCCAAATCTCTGCCTTTACAATTGCCTTTTTGTGTGAATTCATTTCTATTTTCTATGGTTTTTAGGGTTTTTTAGGGGGGAGGAGGAAAGGGAAGATGTAGGCTAGTCAACTAAACTACTGTCTGCCCTCATTATTTCAATTCAGGGACTGACAGTACAAGACTTAATATTACAATAAAGCAAAACTGGTGTCAGCAAAAAAAAAAGTTTCGATGACACACTGATATGGAACACTATGATACACTGGTAAAAACTATGTGAAAACCAGAAACACATAAGACTGCAATTTAATCTTTTTATTTGAAATATAAATATTGTTACTATCAAGCTTGACAGTATAGAAAATGTGTGCCCTGCAGCCTTCTGACAAAACAAAATTTATATTTAAAACTTCCTGAAATAATGCCTTTCATATGTGGAGTTTTGTCACATTGCAGCGGCTCTGAGCCTACCTTATGGTCCTGCACCTTTAATTATTTTATGCCTAGAAGACACATTTTAAATAGAAGAGGCGGGTTACAAGAGTTTTGACAGCTGTGGATGATTAAAATACTGACAACATGCACTATATAAAATTCCCTGAGGTTTTTGCTGGGTACTCACACGAAAGTTAGTGATTAGATTCCCTTCCCCCCCTGCCAAATCCCACCAGCTTGAAATGTTCCTATCACTGGCCTATTACCCCCTTCTCTCTTTGGGCAATGAAAACCTTCCACCCCCCCCGCCCAATATCTCAAGGCCATATACTTGAAAATTGGTCAACAGATTTGATTTAGTAATCTGTTCCCATTTAACAAATATGCAGCCAGGTTTCATGACCAGCTGTTCTGTATCATTGCATGAACAGAGGTAAGGGAAGGGAAACCATTTAAAATGTATTAATGGTTTTAGGTTTTGTTTTCACCCACCCTCCTCTTTACAAGGGTGTTATAACTTGTGCTAATTTTCTGGCCTCTTGACCTACATGTTTGGGTTGTGCAAAATATTGTATTATAAGGGGAAAAGTGTCCCCCAGCTCAGAAAAACACTAAAGTGCATTTTTAACCTTAATTCTGGCAGCTGCCTCCTCCGTACACTGGGATTCTGCCCCTCAAGTTCTTCAAATTAAAAGCTGCAAATGAAATAATATTAATTACACTGACCTTGAGCTGTGTCTACAGCTATGTCAGTCTGCCCCTCCCTGTATTAGACTTTTGGCTACGAGGTCAAAGAAATTCTAGAAGTGAATCACCTCCAAAAAATACATGAGCAATTGCAGAGGCAGACTAGCTGAATACGGGCAAAAATTATTGGCTATTTTTATTACCTTTAATTCATTTTAATTTGTTCCGACACTTAAAAATGCAAGAAAAGACAACAAAGGAAGTCTCATCACCCAAAGAGCAGACATTTGGGCATTCCTTTTAACCCCAGAATGGAGGTTTGTGATAAAGAGTAGATGGATTTGGGATAAACCAGTTTCCATCCTGGTGGTGGGAAAGCATCTCCTCCTTCCATCTCATGAAGTTCTCTGACAGAGGTGAAGTGGATGGATGGATGGATGGATGGATGAACAGATGGATGGAAAAAAATATCCGTGCTCTAAATAAAGCAGAAATGATCCAGAGATACTGCAAGTCAGAAAGAAAAAGAACATCGAGCCTGGTGTCATGGAAAATGCAGAAAGACACCTCCAAATACTGCAGCACATAAGGGGGAGAGGGTGTGAAATACCGTCGATTCAACTCAAATGCTGCTAATTCTGCTAAATCTTCCAGAGCAGCTATTCCACCAAAATCAATGGACTTTGCGATACCAAACATAGCAAGTATTACTGAGCAGCAACTGAAGGAACACAGTGAAACTGAGACTCTTAAATTGTGTAAAAGGACAAACGCACTTATTTTCTTTAGATGTAATAGCAACTTCCCTGCAAGTAAATGAAGCAGGAGTAAAACCAAAAGAACCAAAGAAAACCAAAAATAATTGAAGTATCTGACTAAAGAAGTATAAGGACATAATGGGAATTTCCCAAATTTTACTATTATGTTTGGGCAAGTCAGAAAACACTCTTTTTAATCTTCAATAACAGAATGTTTGATATATTTTTTCCTATCAGAAATAAGGAGACTTTTCCTTCCTTGAAGAATCAGAAATCCACCAGTTACATGCTGCAGGAATGAGCCACAACAGTAGAACTTCATACAATACCTCACTACCTAGGAAAACATTACTGACAGCAAAGTGCATTTGGAAATGATGTCTGTAAACAATTGTTCTCAGTCAGGTGCCTTGAGGATTTCAGAATGCATCAAACAAGCAAACAGGACCTTATTACTCCTACATGGGGACATGGCTTTAAAAAAATTAATCATGGAATATTTAAAACATCCTCAATATCCCACTGTTAGGAAAATCAGTTATTTAAGATGCTGGAGTGAAATCTGTGTCAAAGGAGCTGTTACATCAGTCGCCCTGTTTACCTGCTTTTTGTTGTGGTTCAAGATCGTAGTAAAGCAAAAGAATTAAGTACATAACCTGGTGTCTTTGTCTTCAAATCTTCATTGTTCTATATAGGACATTAGTGAGGATTGGTGGCTGGTGCTGTTTCCTCAGCAGACACTTCCCAAACATTGGTGTGTAAAACACAGTGACTATCCGAGCAGCTCAGCCACACCTCTCAGCTCGTTCTGCCTCCCTGGTGTGTTACATATCTCACAAGGCATATTATTGGTTGAATCATCACTTTCCAACTGATTTTGGACTTTCACAATGCAGGATTTGTAATGTGCACACTGGTCTGTTCAGGGTCTGTCTCTCATCTTTCCTCACACAAGTAGTTACAGTTTAGTATTTTCATAACCCATTATGATGAGAATGAAATGGGAAATAAAAAAATGACAGGTAGAATTAGAGAACAGAATGGTGTTGCACCCTTGCTTGATGCTAACTGGTTTTCCTAATCGTTTTAAATCTGTAGCATAGCATAAAATAACCCAGCAGAAGTGGTCTGCTAGCCATTCTTGGCACAGTTTTAGTTAAGTTAATCAACTTATCCCAACAGACACAGCAAGGATGACCTCCATGGTACACAAAATGGGGGGATAAAACGGTGGATATCGAAAT
This sequence comes from Pitta sordida, assembly GCA_013390025.1. Taxonomy (NCBI): domain Eukaryota; kingdom Metazoa; phylum Chordata; class Aves; order Passeriformes; family Pittidae; genus Pitta; species Pitta sordida. Next base: position 856,446 of record WEKX01009951.1, on the reverse strand, counting down.
GCTTTCATGAAAAATTGAGATATTTTGGATTAGGTGAGGTTTCCTTTTTTTTTTCGTCTGACAAAACTAGCAACATTTAACTGTTCAGGTAAATGACCTAAAAGTTCACCACTCCTGAGCACCAGCATTACCAGTACTTTATATTTTCTTTCATGTGTTTCTGCTTATTGTTATTGATAGAACTTTTCAAGTCAGCTCAGCTGTGACTGCAGGCAGGTCACTGGCAATGAGCAAGTGGAAATGGGAACAAGTGGCAGGACACCAAAGTAATGTCCTACAATACTGAATTACTGAGTAACTCCTCAGTGCATGTTATCTGGGTATGGTTCTCAGAATACCTAAAGACTCATTAAGAGTGATCAAGAGCTTTTAAAATCCACAGATTGTGATATTAATGTTGTTCTGGTGCTCTTTTTCAGCAGTAGAAGTTAGGGAAGGTAAGGACGTGAGGGAAGAATGAGACTAAAATTTTAAATGACCTTAGACACACAACCAGATTTTCAGTTTGGGTTTCAGAGGCAAGATGGGTAATAATCTTAATACCAGCATTTTCTCTGCAGGATGATGTCAGGAAATAATAGATATAAACCAAATAATAGCTATCACCTTCTTTGAATCTTTCTGTATTCATCTCATTCAAATTTGAAAGCACTCTCAGATCCAGTCAGCCAAGTGCTGTAGAAAAGCAAGGTACATTTAAAATTGAGCACTTTGGGCTTAATTTATGTTCCCAGCTACAGCTTTTGGGATCCTGTACATTAGCTGTATGTATGCTTTTACATATTTCTAAGAAAAATTGTCCTCAGAAGATGATGAATAGCATGCCTTACCAGAAAATATATGACAGGTTCTAAAAATGGTACATTTTTAAATTGGTATAGATATTTATACTTGCTCTGATCCTCTGAGATGTATATTGAAATTTGTAATATAAACAGCAAAGGGCATTCCAAGACAAGCAAATTAAAATGAATTCTGCATCATTCTCTCCTGTCCTATTACTATAAGTTCTCAGGAGTCCTACAAAAATTTGTATGTGAACTAAAACTGTATGTAAATCTAGTAAAAGTTACTTTAGAAAACCCTAATTTTTTTATTAGATCACAGTGTAACTGATGTTTAAAATAAGAAGTTAGGGCCATTATCACAATATATAAACAGAGTCTGTGATAGACTATCTCTAGTATGCTGTGTCCTTGTAACATTTTACACTGTGCTTTCCCATATATATTAAAATGTATATATCACCATCAATTCATGATGAAAGAACTTTATTTTTTTAGAAAGTAATATTATCCCCATCCCTAAGAAAGAGCTATTTATCACCATCTGATAAAACCACCGTTCATTCCCAGTCTCTTGGCAGTAGCTTTTACTCTTTCCTCTTGGGTTGTTCTTCTCAGGTAATAACCCAGGCCTGGGTAGGGCCTCCCCAGCCTTGGAATTGTTAGTAGAGCCAGACCCCCCCTTAACATCTGTCTACCCTGTTCTGGAAACACTCTGATGAAGTCTGCATCATTACTCAATTCCCCTTGTGGTTAGAAAGTTTTCCTTCCAGTCATCCTAATGCATCTTGGCTGAAAATTAAATTGGTTTCTTTTGAATTCCCTCAAGTGGAGAGAGAACAATAAGCACCAGCCTTTGCGTAACTTTCTCATATTGGAAAGACTATCATGATGATTTCTCTGTAGGTTTATCAGTTCCCACAACTTTTCCTCATAGATCATGTTCTATAAATTTCAGATTTTCCTGTCACACTACACTCAATTTAATATGCTTTCTTGATTTGTAAGGTATAGTGCCCAGTTCAGTTCTTCAGCTGAGCACACTCCACATTTTTTTTTTTTTTTCCCCACAAGGACGTTATGTGTGACAAAACCAAAAGCTGAAATCAGGATAATTCAGCAACATCTTATCCCTGTCCCCAGGGCAGTTATTCTTTCAGAGAAAGAAATCAGATGGATTTGCTGAGATGAAGTCACTTCAATCTTATGATAACTTTTAGAGCCTTCTTATCATCTGAATAGTTACAAAGATTTTATTTTAAGATTTGTTCCGGTGTATTTCCAGAAATATTGATTAGGTTGACTGGCTTATGAATTCCTGAACCCTTGGTTTTCTCCTTTTAAAAAAGTATATTCAACACTTACACTCTTCTCATATTTTGAGGCTTCCCTCATCCTCTCAAATTCTCAGATTTCTCAGTGCAAGGAACACACAACCATAATCCTGGCATGTCAGCAAGAAAAAAAGGGTGAATTCAAAGCCAAGGCATACCAGCAGAGTCGAGATCTCCAGAAGCTTTGACTTTGGGGGTTTAGGCACATTACTGCAGCAATTGTTTTCTTCTATCCAACATGTCTTTTCCACCAGTTTCCCAGCCTGGTTGCTCCTAGAGTGCACAGCACAACACTCTGTCGTTTGATTACTGCAAATACACATCATTTCTAAACAACCTCATAAACACTCAGAAACCGGTATGACAGTTCTTCAGAGCCCTCAAAATTGTAAGCACACTGATACAAGCAACAATTTACAATCTATGGATCACTCCTGAGGTGGAGCGCAGAAACTGCCAGAAAAAAATAATGCAAATGCCGTTTTTTGAGTTGCAGGGAAATTACCTTCTCTGCTCTCCTCCCACAGCTGCACTGGCAGTCCCTGAGGGGCACCACAACAAGGACACCAAGGACACATCTCAGTCAGTACAGCTGTTCCTCCTTCTGTGTCTCAAGGAATAGGAGAGAAAAGTGAGAACCAGAGGCAGGGACAAGGCCCCAGCCTTGCCACCACTCCCAAGTTGGTGGCACTGGGCTGGAAACATCACTGCAAGTACTCCCACACTTAAGGTTCCACACGCGAGTAAAGTGGGGGTAGGATGGGTTTCAGATTTGTGCTTAGCTGAAGAGAAACTTTAGTAGTGGAAGGAAGGGAATTCAAAACTTTTAGCAAGCACTAAATGCCCTTAATAAAGAACAGAAAGAAATTGCTGTCTCTGTGAGCTGCCCCATCTGAATATTTGTAATGTACCATGGGAAAAAGAAGCCTTTATGAAGAGCTGATTCATGTGTTATGTCATTTGTACACTAAATACTATGTTATCTTCTGAAATTATGGAAAGGAGGAGGATATTTTTAGTAATTGTTGGCTACTCAAGCCACTGAAAGAAAGTATGTTTCTCTGGGTACAACTAATTCTGTTTGTGGTTTCAGAGACCACTGCCAATATTTCAATAACATATACATTACGAACTGCTACAGCTGGCAAGGTGGATCTGTGTTGTCTATTCCAGGGAAGGATTTTGCTGCCTATTCAAAATGAATAGATTCAGAAGTGGAATCCAGCATGGAAAATGAAGGAAGGTCAGGGGAAGGGTAATATTTATGGAAGATTGAGCATTTTAGTGTGCTACTGGCTTCAGGATCTGCGCTCCCTAAAAATACTGGGGTTTGTGCTTTGGAGCGCTGAGCAGATAGAGTAAGAGTAAAGCATTTGTTAGAACCTTCACAAACAGACAGTTTTATAGTATTCAAAGAAGAAAAGAAAACTAACTTCTACTTTTTATGTCACTCTAGAGCAGAAAGATTTTACCCAAATAAGCAACACGAAAAGGGTTTATCAATACACATGAGCAAAGCTCTCTGAAACACACCTTGGTGTTGGCAGCTCTTAGGACAGACGCAGGAACTGACCTCCTTTCCTCACTTCACGCAGCAATCTGCTGCTTTCTGAAATGTTTCTTTATTGGGGGACTGCATGGAACATGAGCATGGAGAGTTGTAAGACAGATCTAAAGGCTGGCAATTCTTGAATGGTATTAAGTACCCTCCACTGTGCCCCGCGNTTGGACTAGATGATCTTCAAGGTCTTTTCCAGCCTTATCTATACTGTGATACTGTGAGTGTTGTAAGACAGATCTAAAGGTTGGATCAAGTGCATAGAGGGTTGTAAGATGGGTCTGAAGGTTTGTGAGAGACGCAGTGGAGGGTATTTGATACCATTCAAGAATTGCCAGCCATAATTAAGATGCAAATAAACAATGAGAGCTAACACTGCATGGCTGAATTAATTTTTTTGGAAATACACGAGAGCTACTGAGCTGAAGAATGTGGGAGAACTATCCAGTGCCAACAGCTGCCTGNCCATTCAAGAATTGCCAGCCATAATTAAGATGCAAATAAACAATGAGAGCTAACACTGCATGGCTGAATTAATTTTTTGGAAATACACGAAGAATGTGGGAGAACTATCCAGTGCCAACAGCTGCCTGGTTGAAAGGTATAAATCTAATAAAACTCTCATGTTCTTGTGACTGACCGTTCACTGAACTAATGTTTGTGGCCTGAGCACCTGTAAACAACATCATCTTTCCATGTTGGCAGTCAAATGTTTATGGTCAAAGACTGAATGGACATGAATCCTATACAGCAGAACCTCTTTTATACACCTACAGAGCAATTTTGATGGAAAAGAGGATGAAAATATAAAGTGCTGTAAATAAAAAAAACATGGAAAACTGTCATCACTGGCAACCAGGAGTAAATAATTTCCAGAGCTTCCAATTTTCTGTCTTTAAGCATTAAACTCAGGGGGTGGGAGGAAATAGGAAGAAACACAACAAATAAAAACACCCTTGGAGAATGCAACAAGGAAACCCATGGCCTGGGTAAGAATGAAAAGCAATTGCAGAACTTTGCTTCTTCAGAGCATAGTGATTTGGTTCCTTGATGCAAAACACACGTGCACTTCTTTCCTGCTCTTCCACACCCTTCCAAAGGCTAAGGCCTCCCACAGAAACATTTTTAGCATGACAATGATCAAAAACCAAAAACTATATATGTATTTGCTCGACGACTCTTCCAGAGTTCTTACTAATATCAGTTAATTACAAGTGGAATATACCCAGTATTTCCTAATACCAACCTAGAATTGATTTTTGTCTTGGTTAATTCCATGATCAAACTTGTATTCACCTTAGTTGGAAAATATTGGACCTCTGACTCCTCAGACTTATTTTCATGTGCCTGGGAGCAAAATTCCCGTTACATATTCACTCAGCAGCTACTCTTTCCATATCAGGCATAACTTTGCTCATGTCCACAAACCTCCCTGAGCAAGAAATGAGCAGTGCTCCAAGGTTCAAGGATACACAAGCAGGTCCTGCTCCCTGCTCTGTTTCTATGCACATTTTGTTTTCCTGCAGTATATAAAGCAACCTACAGGAAGCTTCCAGAGTGGGAAGTTGTAATTTATTTGAAAAGAGTCTGTTCTTTAAGGAACAGGCACCTTCTTACTGGATCTTAAATAATATATCACATAATGCAATTATTCTATGTCTCCTGGTCATCACATGGTCTTGGGGAAATCAGAGTCAGTTTTTTAATATTGGGAATGTAAGAATCCTACAGAATTACACAGAACTGTATTCTTCTCTTCATAACCTCACCTCTCACCAGAACAAGCAATTTTTAAAAATTATGATCCGTTCTCCATTTCATATATACACACATAAAAATAAAATGGAATAAACATTCTTTGGGATGGTTGCTTACCCAAAACATACCAGACAATTACACGTTTTAATTAGAAACTCTTTCTCTCAACTGGTCCCACTTTGAAATGTGTGACACTGCTCTGTACTCCATGGCCGGGGTTGAGTTGTATTACAATCACATATCCAGTCAAAGAACATTGCCATTTTTTCCTAGATCAGACACCTGCTATCAATTTGAATGGTATCTGATTGAATATTTGTGCAGGAAGGACAAGAATCAATTATTCATGAGTACTAAACAATAGACTGTATAAACACAGTTCATGAACCTGAATCCTTTACAACCTGGCTTATCTTCGATACATTTATAAGGGCAGTCACATCTTTTAAACAAGTGACATATTTAAGGCCTCCAAAAAGGGGGGAAGGACAAAAGAGGAAATATGTTTTTGTTAAAGAAAATGTGAGATGTTTTGGATTAGGTAGAGTTTCTGTTCTTTTGCTTGTAACAGTGATAATATTTAACTGTTTGCCTAAATTTGACTGATCTTTCCATGTGACAGTCATTTCCCTGAGAATCCCAGCTCAGATTCTGCTGAACAAGCCCATTTGGGTAACTTAAACAAACACAAAAATATATGCAACTTTTGAATCCTTACCCATGAGTCTCAGGTGAGTATTGGACTCCTACCTGTTCCTGGCAATTCAATGGAACAAAACATTTTGAGGTTCTCCTGTCACTAGGCCTTCTCCAATGCAGGAATCTGTGTTCTTTCCCTGGCAGCCTCTTCTCTTTCAGGTTTCCAGTACAATTGAATTAAGCTCAGCTGGCTCTGCAGTGCTGATCTGGTTGGGTGCATGCCAGCTGAAATCCTGCACCTCAGGGTCTCATCTGAGCAACGTAATACAGATGTGGCTGATGTCAGAAGGGGAAAAGCCTGATCCACACTTTCAGGGAAAATGTAATCCTGACATCATGGTGGAACAACACAACAGAGACCAGTAAATAATGTATTCTGTTAAAATCCTTCCTCTCTCCAAACAAGGCTGTTAATGTTGCTGTCATGTTTAATACATTTTTATGTATACTCCTTTTATTTTCTGTGCTGGTTTTGCCTGAGGTAGAGTTAGTTTTCTTCATAGTAGCCGGTACGGGCTGTGTTTTGGATTTGTGCTGAAAACAGTGTTGATAATTCAGGGATGTTTTTGTTATTGCTGAGCAGTGCTTACATAAAGCCGAGGCTTTTTCTGCTCCCCACTGCACCAGCCAGGAGGCTGGGGGGGGCACAAGGAGATGGGAGGGTGCACAGCTGGGACAGCTGACCCAAGGGATATCCCAGACCATATGTTGTCATGCTCAGGATATAAAACTCAGGGAAGAAGATGAAAGGAGAATGTTTGGTGGTGTGTCATTTGTCTTCCCAAGTCACTGTTACACATGATGGAGCCCTGCTTTCCTGGGAACACCTGCCTGCCACGGGCAGTGGTGAATGAATTCCTTGTTTTGCTTTGCTTGCATGTGTGGCTTTTACTTTACATATTAAAGTGTCTTTATCTCAACCCACCGAGTTTCTCACTCTTGCTCTTCCAATTCTCTCTCCGCTTCTACTGGGGCAGAGGAGAGAGAAAGCAGTTGTGAGAGACTTTGCCAGCTGGGGTTAAACCACAACATTTTCTTATGGCAATGGTTTAAATTTCAATACAAATGTTTAAAGCATGTGACATTCTGGAATTACAGTATCCATATTTAAAGTTCCAAGATTACAGCTTCTAGTGGTGAGCATTTGAACTATCATGAAATACAATTTGATTTAAAATCAATCCTCTGATTGAGTTTAAAAAAAGGCACATAGTGCTGTTTATTTGTTTTTATGGAAAATAATACAGGCAATTAATTATTTTCATACCTTGAGTGTCTGAGTTATGAAAGTCTATAATGCAACATGGCAGGCTTGATGAATAACAGCTGAGGTGATTTACTTTAGAACAAGTGATTGGCAGTTAGTGATTTTGATAAAAACTTGCGTGATATGCAACGGGCACCTCAGCTGTACAGTCAATTCAGTGACAACAAACTCGGAGTGAATAAAATTTCTATCATGTTACGTTTTATGGTGGGGAGTCAGAGAGATAGAGAAGGACGTAATTCTTTCCTAGATCTAGTAGCTGCTGCTTTAAGAAAAGAAATGACAAGGTTATGGGTTCTCCTTCTGCCATGCACCTCCTTCATAAATTTTAGCATTAAATTATAAATAAAACATATGAGAACTCAACTCAATGAGAAATATGTCTGGACTTTGGCACTGTAAAGGTCTGCACAAATCCATACAAGCTGCTTAACATTGATTTTCTTTGGCGTCTCTTGCAGCCCTATGTGGGCTTCGCAATGCAGAAGGCAGACATGCCTTTTATTGAATCAGGCCCTTTGCCATTAATTACAGACATGCCTTTCCTTAATGACTGGGCACAACTGGCCTGTTGATCCCCTGGCTGGACCACCAGAGGACATAATCAACAGTACAGACCAGGACTGTCGACCATTTGCTATTCCTGGCCTCCCGTTCTCCTCATCCTCTTCACTCTTTGCCAATGAGAAGTTGGGGCAGTATCCCAATGGACCGAGTTCTCCTGCTCACTTCTCCTTCTGTACCTGTTTCTTCAAAGCAAAAATAACTCAACATCCCTGCGCACCTTCAAGCCAAGGTCAGTGGGGAGAACAAGAGGACACATCTTTCATATACCAGGAAGCGAGAAACTCCACAGTAAAGCCAATATTAACCTCATGCTCGATGTGGAGAGCTAACCAAACCTTCTGAGTCTGCAAAACTCAGTGGAAAATTAAAAAAAAAAAAAAATTTTGCCTGCGGTATTTTCCCATCTTCACTCTGGCGCTCGCTGGAAAACTAAATGGTCTTGGTGGTTGGTGCACAGGGCCAGGAGTGAGGAGCCTTGGGCTCTATTCATACCTCTGCTACTGACTCACTGTAGCAAAATGTTTGCACAAAATTCTTGAAAAGCGTTCGTTAATTTTGGGAGCCCAATTTTTTTAGTAGAGACATGTAGGCGCTGAGCACCTACCACTTCTCATGAAGCCAGAGGGAGAACCTGGCACGCGCTGCACCACTGTCAACCGCCCAGACCATGATCCAGACTTTCATTTCAGAAGACACAAAGCACTCTTCCATCTGACTCAGAAAGCTGAGAGCTCCTCCTGTGCCCAAGAAAGATTCTTCCAGAAGATGCAGCACTTGGCATTTCATCATGACATCAAAAATCATTGTACACAAGATCTTGAGCAGTTCCTTGTTTCTCCCGCCTGTTAAATGGGCATTATATATGTATCATCCTGTTCTTGTGTGTCAGAAAACCTGGTAAATCCTCAGGATATCTTTTTTAGAATAACAAAACCATCGTGATGAACCTTAGAAGACAGTTTGATTCAGGGCCGCACATCTTTCAATAAATATTTGTTGAAGGATAATTTTAGTTTTACCAGATTAGTTTATCCTGAGAAATATTCCCCTGTGTATAACGAATATGTTGAATTGCTTTTCTTAATAAACGTTTCATATCAATTGCTTCCTGCTGGTTAAATTGGGCCACTTTAGCAAGAACTACTGAAACATGTATCTGATTAGATACATGTTCATGTTAATGTCATGTTTTATTTATTTTTTCTTAACTTTGACGTATTTCCTGGAAGACCTATCAATAATAGCCAATCTCCATGATTGGTTCATCCAAATAATGACTGTTGAGCATGTAAAACAAATTGGGCAAGACCCTGCATGAAGAGAAGGAGGTAGAGCTCTCATCAAAATCAATTCTCTCTCAGATATAAAAGGTCACAGATAATTATGCGCATGAATCTAAGAAGGAAATTTGCTTCATTGAATGACGTTACCTCTTCACTTGCAACAACATAGTAAACAGTAAAAAGACAGAATTCACTGAGACATCTTTGCTATTGTTCTACCAGTTGAACATCGTGTTTCTGTCCAGAATTCACTCTCTGCTGAGTTGCCTGCATTCAGCGTTTCAAAACCTGATGCATTTTCTTTGCCCAGGGCAGATTGTAGGTGGCATGTTTTTCTCCTCAGCTGACTTTACAACTCTTGTGCTCCAAGAGAGTTGTACCCCAGATTTATTCAAATCATGGGGGAATTTGGTCATTAATTGAAGAAAAACATGGCATTCCACTATTAAGGTCTAAATGTGAAGTTCTGGATCTCTCACCGAAATGCAGAGAAATATTTCATATTCAGTGCCTCTGCCTGGTCTGTCACGGTGCTAACAGATCCTATATTGTCATGTCTCCATTGGAATGCCTTCATCTCCAAGGGACAAAGGTATTTCATCTCCTCTAATTCTTTCCACCCTCTGAGCAAATCATTAAGACAAAAAAATATAAAAAGCCAAATAGATGTTATTGCTCCACAAGCAGAACACAATCAATAATATTGTTACAATTTAATATTTGAGAGAAATATGTTTAGAGAAAACAAGAAATGAGAAAATCAAATCAACCATGTCTTAAAATGCCTGGTGAACATGTCCCTGGCCTTATGTCCTTTATGGAAATTGTGCTTATACAACAGATAACTCAGCAATGCAGTCAATAACTGGCAAACTTGATACTTCCAAAGGCACTAAGGGGGAACGTCAACCAACACTGATGAGCAGCTTTGAACCCTTGGCCTTTCAGATGCAGCCTGACAAGTTAACAGGCTTTTCTTCCTCAGTAGGGAGGCGGGTTTTCATAGCCTGTATTCCTACAAATAAAATGCAATCCAAAAGTGCTGGGCACACGCCACGTTTCTTAAAAGGGTAAGATTACCAGCGCCTCTTGATACACTGTGGGATGCCAATGTATGCTTGTACTCAGTGTGGTTTTTCCAGTGAAAAAAGGGAACAAAAAAACCCCACGGAATCTCTTACACATGAGAAAATACATCCATTCAGCAGAGAAGCAAAATGGAGTCTACTTGAGTTAATTTCTCCTCATTTATTTATATTTAGCTCTGTGATAATGGTCCAGCAATTCCCATTCCATTGAAATAGCTCAGCATTATCTCTTGAAATTAAAATGCTGCTGGATAACAACTGGAAGTGCTTTCTACATGTGGCTCTGGAAAGGGGAACCCCTTTATTTACTAAACAGCAGCGAGAGGCAAACCAAAAAGGATTCTGTTGGGCAGCATGGGCAAAAGAGATTAAAGGAGGTCTGCTGGTGAGTCAGGTGTGTTAGTCAGGGGGAAGTTATTTATTTACTCCTTCGAACTGACAAACTCCATCAGAATGTCACCACAGTGAAACACACCCACGGAAACAGCAATCTGAGGGTCAGTAGATGTGTAAAGACCATGTCAGCCATGGCTGTGGCACTTGGCTGCACTCAGCTTGAGTCTAGGGCCAGGATCCTCCGTCTGCAAATCAGAACAACCATCTTAAAGCCCTTAGAGAAACACTACTGTGTATTCTGATTTCCAGACTCCTTTGTATACTTTTAAATACTTTGAGAAATGGTCATTATTCACTTAGAAAAAGAGAGACATGACCTGAAAAGAATCTAGGTAAGATTAAGAAGAGGGATAATGCTCTTAACCCTCTCAGGCACAGATTCTATATCTCTGATTTTTCTATTTTTCTAAGGTTGTCCTATATTTCCATAGCTACAAATGTTATTTGTGGTTGGAAATTATGCCATGCTGTTTTTATACCCCTGTCTCATAAACACCTATTTAAATTTTAAGTCTCATTCTAAGAGTTTCCCGATTTTGTTGGTTGTCATTAGGGTCCCTTCCAACTCAGAATAACCTGTGAACTACATTATTTCCATCATATTGTATAAACTGTAGGTATTATCAGTTTTTTGAAGTAATAAGAGCAAAAGCGTAGGCTCTGCAAATTTGAGAAGTGGACTGAAGTCGAGCTTTCTATGGAATCCCACAGAATGTGTTCTTTAGCAACTCTGTTGTTTGTATTGAGATATCTGGTAAAGCCTTTTGTGAAAACATGCCACATATCTCTTAAAGGTCCAACCAAAATATCATCTATCCTGCCCTCAGTACAACAGCCTTACTGCAATAAATATTTCAGGCGGAAAAAAATCTTCCACTGTAAATCATTCTAACCAAACACTGCTGGGCCAAATTCTCTACTCTCTACTCCAGCGAGATGCTGTCAGTTCAACAGGGAGTTTGATTATTTGACAAAATTTAGGAGGTTAAAATTAAGACAACATAACTGCGGTCCTCTAAGAAATTATTCTGTTCTTATTTTCTTGCCTCTCTTTTTCTTGGCACCAAGGGACTTTGGGTCAGACCTAAACAGCTTATGAACTCATTTCCTAAAATTTTCAGTCTCCCAAAAGCTTGCTTTCCTTGGATTATTTTTAATTCAGTCAATTTGTAACACATATTCAGCCTGTATCCTCCACAATATTTTATGATAAATCCCATTCAATTTCATATGTATGGTTGCAAGCTTTATTGCTTAACAAACATTTCATCTACTCTCCCATAATTTATATCTGAATGGGTTTATTATAGACATTGCATTTCATTCATTGTGCAGTTAATTCTGCAACATGCTCCCTGTTTTCTGTATGGCCGCTCTACCATTATGTGCTTTCAGTACAATTGAATTTTTCCTTGGGAGTTTTATAAAATGGTTTATGAATATGTAATACAAATTGTATTAACAAGGCAAATGTAGTTTTTATTCCTTTTGTGAGCATTTCCAGTCAATGACTAGTAAGAGAACAAGCATGGTAGCTCATGTCCCTCAAACTCTATTCACTGAGACTACCCATGCAATATTATTTTTAAAAGGCTCATCACTTCAAAAACAAAGATGTTTAAAAATCTTGGTTGGTTTTGCAGTCAGCTCCATGGAAATGAACACAAGGAAGCTTTATAACATGACTTCTCTCTTTGTGGGGCTTCTCACCTTCTGTTCAGGTAAAATGATATTTGGAAGATACAATTTTGGAAAGGCGTCCTCCTTTATCACCTCCATTTCAGGAGCCTATTGCCTTAATTACCATGATGTATTTGTTTTGCATTAACACCCAGAAACACCAGTCCTGTTGCATTACATACCTATACATATATTAAAAGAGAGGCAATCCTTGCCCTAGGGCTGTGATTGACCATACACATCTAGTGAGGCAAGCAGTGGATATGATCAAAGAATGGGAAGAACAGGGTCAGAGAGGGTTACAACACACATGAAATAACCTGTGTGTTCACCAACTGCTGGAGGGTCCATGTTATGCAAGGAGGAGGTAGAGATGATCTTAAATGGTCACAAATTATTGAGGGAGCTTGTGGGATGACAGTCAACACATTTATATACTTGAAAAATGAGAACTAATGCATTTCTTTATCTAAATTAGTTTGCTTCCATTTGCTAGAAAGTAATTTGCACACTCAGACATGAAGGCAGACCCTTGGCCTTCGAGAACACACGAAACTTTCATGCAAAGGGAGGTAGAAGCTTATTTTATGTCACAACCTCAAAGTCCACCACAAAGCCCTTGTTAAACCTCACAGGGGGATTTGCTAATGCACTTTATCTGCTTACACACTTTCTAAATCTTCAGATCTGTCTCTGATTTGAGAACATTTAAAATCCTGACAAAAGCTCCTATTAAAAACCCCATCCTTCCACTCACCATCTTGGCCAGCACAGTTTCTAGAACAAAACTGTGTCCAGGCACTGCCTGATGACTAATGGTTTGCCATATGTTCTTACTTACATCACAGGCAACTAATTTCTCAGTAACATGATGGGAAGAGTCGAGTCTTCAGCAGGAAATAATGTGGTACTGAGAGAAAAATAAAAGAAATGGAAGAAGTCTGAATTTCTGCTCGACTGTACAGATTACAAGAAGGGACAGCACAAAAAAATTGCTGCTGGAATTCAGATCCTTTTGAAGTCTGCCCACAGGGTCAGTAATGTCTCTGCTATCTGTACTAGGAGGAAAGCAGTGTTTAGCAGGGTTGCTTTCCTCCTGCTATTAGATATAATAGAAATACAGCAAGGTGAATTAGAGACTAGGGTTTGGCTGGCTTCTGCTTTTGGATCCCCTGACACGCTCATGGAAGAAAATCCCCTGGTGTCATTCTAGATCTCTGGAGTTGGCCTGGATTTGCAGGAAAACCATTATAAATGAAGAGCATGTAAAAGTACAAGAAGGGACTCTTACATGTCACGAAGCCTATGTGCTTGTAGAAGCATTCCTATTTTAGAAGAGGAGAGAACCCCACTTCTAAAGAAGGGATCTTCTGATCTGTCTTGCATATGCAAAGTGGGGTTCAGTACAGAAACACTCAAGCAGAATATCGTGTGCTTTTCTAGATTAGATTCATGTCAGGACTCAGAATTAGCAGTGTGCACCACTGAGCCATACACACTCCTTATTCAATTCTTCCAATGACAATTTTACTGGTGTTTTATATTAGTGTTAACAAAAGACCTGAATAAGATGTAAAAAATGTTATATTTTAAATAAAAGTCCAGGTAATGTGCCACTAGGGACCTCAGGATCAAATGAGCTTTTATATTTTTATGCAGAATGTAATCACTTTTTTCATTATTGTGGTTGCTACAATACTGTTATTAAAGAGTTTATTACCCTGTGGGGGATTCTGCTCACTGGAATTACATGCTTGCAGACCAGGAGAGACAGTGTGGCTTCGACCCCTTAATTCATGATACAGCCACAGGTCAGCAGAACATCAGTACCCTGGGACTGGCATGACACGCTGGGCACCCAGTACAATCTTGCTTGTACCATGAGAAGTCAGAGCCAGATGCAGTGGAAACTGGAGAGTCACTGTTATATGGTCATCTGGTTTGCAGGCCTTTAGTACACGCTGGGATTCTTGCAGACTTTTAGGGAAACTGGCCAAAATAGAGCAAGTAAGGCGAGGATAAATTGGCGAAAAAAAAAGGCAAGATTACAAGAAATGGAAAATTACCTAACAGGCCACTTATCCCTAGTCAAACTTTGTAAAACCTTAGAACTGCTTCCTAGACTGTTACATTGCTATCATTTATTACCAAGGTGACCTTTATTCTTCTCTTGGCAGCATTATGCTTTCATGAGAATTATTTTCAAAGAGAGAAGTCGATTTATTAGAAGATCCACTCAAGCCCCACTTTAGAAGGATTCTCACTGATTTGTATCTCAGGAAGCAACACAGTGAACAGGACATATTAAAAGGGTGCCAGCTCCTGGGGCACACTGGTTCCTCACACATTTAATGTCTCTTCTTCTACCTCAGCTCCAGCCTGCACTCATGAGGACTCTCATTGAGGAGGGTGGTTCATCCCATCAGGTTTGATTTTCTATGCCTCCCATAGTTTCCCAGGTTAATCATAAAGTTAAATATATACATCCAAGAAAGCAAACATTATTACTGAAGTCTCCTCCTCAGGACTCCTGTGATGTTAAAGCATGGGTGGTGCTATTTCTTGGTGTTTTCCTTGTTTTCAAGGGGGAAGAGACCTATATGATACATTAACACTGGAATGCAAACCATCTGAAGGCAATTCTAATAAGTGCGTCCATATCATTACCTGTTGCTTCACTGAGACAAGGAAGGACTCTCTTTGAGGAAGTGGAAAGGAATGTATTATCAAAGCATCTTAAGAAATGCAAGTGATCCATACTGCCCAAAAATGATACTGAAGGTGATGGAATAAATAGGTCACTCTCCCGCATCTCAACAACAGATACATCACCTTGCCTCATTTTCTATGACAAACTGTCAAACAAATACCTGTTCTGAGTATAGGAATAACTCCTCAATTCCATGTACAGTGGCTCCTGTGTTTCCAGGCAGTGGCTGTGAGCATATAAAATCCATACCCATCAGTACAACCCAAGAAAACTAGATATCCCAGGACATTTATACTCATGAGGGTATTATCCATGATATCTGCTACTATCATTTATCAAATCTGTCTTTCAAAAAGTTGATGCTAGATTTCACATCAAGGAGAAATGATACCCAGGCTGGGATCACCCATGCCATGATAAAATATTTATTGTGTATAATACAGGAGCAGGGATTAAATTGCCATTTGCCCTTTCAGCCAAATACATCTGAGACCTGAAGACCTGCCACAGTTATCAGTGTAGGGAGGACTGGAAAGAGGTGTGTTATGGTTTAGGGGGTTTTCTGCTGCTCTGGTAGCGAGGGGGTTAACAGCTCCGTTCTTGCCTGAGCTTTTCGTGCTGCCAGGGCCTTCAAGGTTAAAGATAAAGGCAGGCGTCTCTGCAAATAACATACTTGGGAGAGAAGAAAAAAAAAGTTCAGTAGTAAGATGTAGCGTGCCAGCTCAGAACCTGCGTCGGGAGGCTGAGGGTTTTGAAGGCCCCCAGGCCCACGAGAGAAGGGGTAGAGATGTTCTTCCAGGCATCCCGCTGCTGCTTGTGAATTGGACTGACCATGGTGAAAACCTATGGACCAGAGAGAGAGAGAACCAGTACTGCAGAATCCGTCTAAGCATTAAGACTGAAGATGGAGAGGTAAAAACTGGACAACACTGCTGATGTGTTGGAGCCCAGAGACAGAAGCCTGGAGCTAGCTGAGAGCTCCGCAGAAATCCCTGGACAGACTTTTTTTTTGGGCATTGTTATAGTATCTGTGTACTTTTGGGATGGGCTCATTATGAAGCAGAAAAGCCAGTACTTAAAAGCTGCAATCCTGGCTGTGACTTCTGGACAACAGAGAATTTTTCAGAAGAACTGTCGTCCTCAGGTCGAGATCTCACTTGGGAGGGGTCATGAAAGACCTTTCCCTCTTGTGAGAGAGAGAGAACTTTATGGAAGGGCAGAGAGATGGTTCCTACCCTGGATCTGTTCAGAAATACCAACCTGCCTGGTTTACCCCTACCCTATGTTCCCCCTTTTTCTCCTGGTGGAAAAGGGAATATTACATCTATTGTAAGAGAAGGAGGGGTGGGGGGAGAAAGGTTGCCTTCTAAATGATGCTTCCCTTGCAGTTCTGAGCTTGTTAGTTAGAAAATAAACCCTTTATGTTCTTTATTTATAGTTTTGCCTTGCTTCTTTTGCCTGTGACCAGTTTTATTTTATTTTCCAGTTTTATTTTCCAGTTTGTTTTTTTTAGTTTTCTCCTTCATGAGAAGTTGGGGTGGGTCTCTGGCATCCAGCCAGGGTCAAACCACGACAAGGTGTTTCTAACAGACACATCAATGTACCACCCCAACAAACACCAGGCTGAGAGTCCTGATAGGCTTGTCTTGAGAGGTGCCCACCTTCCTCCACTGGAGATTACTGAATACTTGAATAATAACCCCTTCACTGGTTATTACTCCACAATTGCAGATACTCTGGACAACACAGAATGCTATGGCAGATATCACCACTGAGGTAAAGGCTTTGGCAGGAGTAAAGGGCTGCCTGAGGCCCTCAGAATGGCCACACCAGCATCAACCAAGGCATCTTCCAGTAAACTGGAGTACCATCAGCAGTAATATAAAATCAGCTGCTTTAACCACACACGCCGTTTTGCCTCTAAGCAAGGCCATAAGAAAGCAAATTCCTAATTCTCCTGAGTAAAGGAGATTTACACTTACCCTTAGCACACATGCACAAAATGAACTCAGCCTTTACACAGCCCCACAAGTGGGAGGCACTCCCCTGACTTTGTACATCCATTCACACATCACACTCCATGGAGCTCATAAACCATCTCACACTTTAATGACATCGAAACAATGCAGAATCTACAAAGCAGGAACAAACATCTGTAGTTAGACTATTTAACTTAAGTCACAAGGATTAACAGTACCCATGGTTCTAGGAATACACTAACCACGTGCAGTGATCACAGAAGAATCATGGTCATCTTGCAATGACCAACTGATTTTAATTTTCATATGGGACAGATACTGGATCTTACAGACCACTGCTCTGCTGCCAAAAAGTGAAAGAATTCTACAGCACTTGTATTTTCCCTTTACCATCATTATGTCTTTTTTTATGTGCAAGAGACAGGAAAATAATCTTTTAATGTAAAAAAAATTAGCACTAAAAAGAAAAAGGGAAAAGCTTTTTGTCAAGACCAAGGAAAAGCTCTGGGACAGGCCTTTGGTCTTCGTGCTAATGTCTGTTCCACAACCCTGTTTAACAAAATCCTACGAGTAGGATATAACCTAACAAATCCAAGCATATCTGCAAATGCAGTGTTGGAAATAGATTATAAAACATTTTCAACTAGCTTCTAGAAAAAAAAGGTTATTAGAAATCTGATAACTAAACAGCACTTTTTAAAGCCCCGCTATCGTACTATAGTATTTCCAATACATGTATATATAAGTCCTGAAACCTAACAGATAGATTATTTTATCACCATTTTTTAAGGAACAAGAAGAAATGATAAGATTCTTTTCACTCACTTCTACAGGCTTCCATAGATCACCCAAGAGAGCGCCACAGAAGAACAGCATTTCAGTAATCCCTACTTTGAGTAATAGTTTGAACATAAAAGATTACTGTGCTGAAGGCAGCCAGTGGACATATTTCATACTATCACGGTAGCTCTCTTTCTTATCACTTTATTTCATGATATCATCTCCCTCGGAAAAATAGGACTGTATGATATTTCTGTCTCCTGGAGTTGAGAGGAGCATAACGATTCTATCAGGTTTAATGCATGATAGTACTCCCACATCAGTTTTCTGTGAAAAATGTAGAAAGTCCAAGGGAAGGATTTCAAGGAAACAAGCCTACATACAATGTTTGTTCTCTGTGTTTGGCTTTCTCCTTTCCTGCAGGCTTTTCAGCACTGCCTAACCCTTTCTATGGAAACAATAATCGTAAATCTGCATGAAGTTCATGATGATTAGTTTCTCTTGGACTTGGGCCAAAGAATAAGCCTTTCTCCAATACAAACTTCACATGCAAGCTCTGTCAAGAATTCATTTATTAATCCTTTCGATCAAGCCAGGATTAAGCCATCCAGGGGCCCTAATGAATCAAGTAACTCTGTGCTTGAGATACACCTTCTAGTCAAAAGATCTCCACAACAGCAAGTAGAGGCTCCCCCTGAACACAGCCCATGCTGCACCTTTCCTGAACCAGGGAGTCCTCCTGGGTGCCTGTGTCAGGCTGCCTGTGCACAGACAGGCTCAAATGCTCCATTTGAGGCCAGGACACACCACACAGCGCTGTCAAAGGCCAAAGGGTGCAGGAATATTTGAAAGGTATGTGTTGGAAAGGATAGTGTAACCAAAGAGGAGATCAGCTCTAAGAAATGGAGTAGTCAGACTAAGACTGTCTTTACTCCTACCCTTTTACTCTAAAAGCACATCCATGAAAACATTCTAGCAGCCACTCAATCTGTAAAATTCTTACTTACCCCTGCATAGCATTATTTTTTTTATCAAAGGCAATTGTACTTTGCTTCAGCTACTACTTTCTATAAGCTGTACTAAAACTCAGTCACTCCACTTCCTTGTAGTCCAGCTGAAAATTGGTTTCTTTGCCTTTTAGCCCCTATAAGTTTCACATTTTCAATTTTTTGCACATTAAAATTCAGATTTGAAGCTTGATATTCTATCTCAGAAGCACGATTAAGCTAAACCACTAATTTCCAAATCTTTTTATCTATTTGGCTATTTCATTTCAAGAAAATTAGCAAGATTTTCCTGTTGCAAAACTCCCACCTGGCCCAACTTGCCTGCAAGGTTAGAGTCTCCTCTCAAATGCAGCTGAGTTCAAAGCAATCCCTCTCCCCTTTCCCTACCACATCCCCCTCTCCAATCCAGGCAAGATTTGTTGCAAACATTTCACAGAGCTCTAACGTTGTGTGAACTCTCGCAGAATTATTGTTGTTCCAGGATTGTCCTGGGGGATTTTCAGAGCTGCTGTGAGACAGTGATATCCCTTGTGGAGGACTAATAGACTGTCACTGTTTCCACTGGGAACAATGAAGGTCAGACGTGCCAGCTAACCTGTGTTAACATGGAACTTCCTCGCTCTGCTCAGGAGCAGCTCTGAAAATAACACCATGCCTCGATATCCCTCCTTGCCATTTCATCGAGATCACATCGAATCAGCCCTAATAATGCAGTCTTTATGCTCCAGGCCAGTCCCTGGTGAATAAACTCAATAACCCCACAGGGTCTGTTGCTCTGGTCGCTCTGTCAGAAAGTGTCAAAGGACAGAAAAGGAGATGCAGGGCAGGAGGAAAGGCTGCCTGCTCAAAGTGTCTGTCCCAGCAGCTCAGCCCTGAGCCCTTCTCTCATCCTGCAGCATTCCCCTACCACTCACTGTTTGAGCACTTGCTTTTATAACCTTAGTAACTAACCCCTGTTCATTCATTTTAACTCCTTGTTTGCCAAATTCTCTAAAAACTGTAGTTTTACATCAAGCCCCCTCCCCCATTTCGGTTTTTGGGTGTTTTTTTTACCTTTCAAGTCACTTGGAGTTATTCCAGAGGAAACAGGCTGCGGATGTTCACAGCAAGGCAAAAGTTGGTGGATGGATTTTGCATCCTCTGTATTTCGAAACTGGGATTCTGTGGGGTCCTGCAGATTCCGGGGACACTCATCCAGGAGTCACTGCCATCCTTCCTCCACTAATACTCTATAAAAGATAAAGGTGTGGTTGATGACATCTATAATTTCAGGTGACATCCAATGTTTCATTTTAACAGATCTGTAAGAATCTGTTGATCTTTTACTTCCCAGCCCAGTATTTCATTCTATTCTGAAAAACTAAAGGAGCAAGTGTAAAGCTGAGGGGGAAAGGGGAATTGAGAGGTTTTAACAGGAAAAACTGCAATTCATAAATATTATGACTACAAGGGAAAATGAACCACAGCTTGATCACACAACAAGAATAGCAATTAGGAACAATTGTTGAATTTAGTTTAGGTATGCAACATACGTAGGTAAATACACTGAATGCTAATGGTTTTATAATAGTCTTATTAATTCACACACATAGTTAATGTTTAAGATAAACTCCCCATCTTTAGAGTAATTTATGCATTCCACTTTTATAGAATTCCAATTGAATGAATATGAACATAATCATTTTGCACAAATGTTCTCTAAGGAGTGTGCAGAGAGTCTGAGGCAATGCTGAGGCTCCCCACAGCTTTATTCATAATGGATCAGTCTATTCATTCCTTATTAATTTAATGGAGTACAACTGAGCAGTCTAGCAGCTTGAGCTTATGAGTGTTTCACAAATGGGGCTTTTTGCCTGTAATCGCTTAATCCTACTGGCTAGGCCTCATAAATTGAATAAAGGAGTGAACTAGGTTTTAATTAAGTCTAAGGAATGAGCTTGTCTGAAAGATACTTCAGCCTCTTAAGATCACAGTGGTGAAGTGTGTTTGTCCAGGAGCCTAGCAGGGGCAAGCATCCCGGGCTAGACAGGTTAGAGACCAGTTTCTTTGATGTAAGCTATTTGTTAATACATTTTTCCCTTTAATTAAAAATCCGTTCTCCACTGTCAGTAGCATCTGACAGCACAAGTGAGACAACGGCAGAAAACCTGACTGGTTCTGGAAAAGAAAAACGTTTGGGGTTTATTCTTTCCAACTCCCTAGAGCTGCTCACATAACTAAAACCACAGATTGACACCAACAGAGGAGAAAACATCGGGCCCTAACAGTTTCAAAGTGCTCTCCCATGAAGCTCAGTGCCCCTGGTTAAGTATGATTTGAGCAGAACCCATGAGGAAAAATGCAAAACTGTGAGTCAGGCCCTCATCCCTCTCAGGGGTCCTGCTCTTCTGGTCAGAGGTACCAAATTCACATCCACGTGTCACTCCATGCCATGATTTGTGTCTCCATGCATATCCAACTACCAGCTCAGGAGGGCTGATTTGGTACTGACTTCTTACTAAAGCTAGGCAGGACAAATGGACTAAAAATCCTCTCCTTAGAGGTCCAGTCCTGTAAAACTTTACTAAAGAAAATTGAAGGAGAAAGATTGCATTTCTCATAAAATCTATTTGAAGCCACTGTCTTCTAAAATTCAGTGGCTGGAGAAAAAATTTTGTTCTAGGCTTGCAAATCGGTCTCTCACTCGGGCTTGGAAAGAGGGGCATTGAAATTCCTCCCTCTCCACAGTGGTCTCCAGAGAACAAAAATTATCACCTTCTGTACCTTTTTGCAAACTACCTGTTGAGGACATATCCTGGCAGCAAAGATTTCAAGATTCATGGTGATGTAAAAGCCTTTCTTATGAATTCATTCCATTTTCTACTCTGGTGGGCTATCTGGAGTATATGCATTAGATAAAGCAGAGATGTTTGGCGCTGAACTCGCTGCCCTCCTCCCTCCTGGGACCAAGGCTGGAATGTAAACTGTATTCTGCACTATCATAAAAACTATTGGCTTGGTAAATCATCTTCAGGGATGCAGGATTTTCTTTTGGTACACGTAGATAAGGAACAACATTCTGAAGAATCCTAAACCAAGGGTTCTGTTTGTCTTATTATTTGTTTCGCAGTATATTGAAGGGGGAAGATACAATGTTTCTCATCTGATTTTACAGTTTACAGTATGATTTTACAGGCACCCAAAAGTGCTCAGTTACCTGGCTATGGTTTTCATACACTAGTGCAACGTTAGAGTGAAGTCACAAGAAAAATCAGACCCATTTTGTCGCCCAGAGAAACATAACCAGAGAGAGTTCTTGACCCCAGACCATCTAAAGCATCCCACCTAAAGGCGTCTAATCTCTTTTAAAGAGATTTGGCATGCGTTTGTAATTTTCCTTCCATCTTTCAAAATAAGAAATGTGAAAATGTAGGGTTGGTGAAAGGAAGGCTAATTTGCCTGGCTTCCTTCTTGTGGGTTTTGCTGAATTATCTTGCTGCCCTTTAGTCATGTTTTGGTATTAACTTAGCTGTAGGCTTAAGTTATGCCAAAGGCAGGAAGGATATGAATTTTAATTAGGCACCCATCTCTCTCTGAATTCTCCTAGGCTTCTTTGAAAATTCAGACCCTAGAGCTGTCATGTATGTGTGCATGCTTGTTTCTGGGCATGTTGTATATATTTGAGCATACACAAATCTACATAAATAAATAAAGTGACATGATCAGATTTTCAAAGGCATTCAACCTTGAGAAGCACCCCCGTTGTTCTCAACAAGACTTGGTACATGCTGAGCTCTTGTGAAAAACCAGCCCAGATCTCTGACTCCAGGAAACATTGAACTTCATACAGCCCAGGCCTGAGGTAAACATACATGAGTTCTACATACATGATCACAATTACATTTTAATCACTTTAATAGATTCTGATCTGGGGATGGGCAAACGCATCTTTCTAAATGGTTGGCTTTTTGGTTCAAACGCACTTCTCCCAGGAGAGTGACAGCGTTGGGCATCCTGCCAGCCTGAGTCTGGAGGGCTCTGATGAACAGCTCACAGGCTGTGACAGGCTGGAGCAGGGGAGGCACTCAGAAAGTCTGCACTAGATTTTCCATTACGTTAAAATGGGGTGAAAAAAGAAATAAAGTTAAACAAACACCAGAAGTGCATGTTAAAATGTAAATGCAAGCTGTATTTATTTAAAGGGATATTATGATTGCTTAATTATGATCTTAAAAAAATATATAAATCCCTGGGTTTTTTCCTCTAAACAGCTTGTTTTCTGTGCACAGCTAGAAAGGCAGGCAAAGTTCATCCTGGACATGACAGAACTATTGTGGTCAGCTTTTTCAAAGCTGGTACCTATTCAGGATCTAAGACTATTTTCAGATTTGATTAAATTTGCTAAACTACTAAAAACCTCAATTTTTAATTATTCACCCAAGTAACAAACAAGAGGAATCTAGTAAATGAGTCTGAAGGCTCCTAGATGTACTTCTGAGAGCACTTCTCACGGCAGTCAGCCTCACTGGAGTCTCCCTTAGGATATGAAGGGCAGACTTACTCTGAAAAGAAAACAGAAACAGAGTTGCAAACCCACAAAATATGACAAAGGCGGAGACTGAAATTATATCCCGCTCTCTTAAAGAAAAAAAAAAAAAAAAAGCTGGACTCCACAAGTAATAATTCAGTAAGCGGCAAAGAACTGGTTGGTGTAAAGAGGCATCCATGGATTAATTGCACTCAAAATGCTAAACAGTCACTGGAGTCCAACAGTCATGAGTGACTCACTAACACGCTAAAATTGATGTTGGAACTTGTCTTTTGACTAACAGATCTCTCATCCCCATGAAAATTCCCTCTGTAGCCAATACCACCTTCAGCTCAAATCCCTTGCCTACAATCAGCGTCTTCCCCTCGCTTCCCACATTAAGAAATCCCAGTGTCACCACCTCCTTAGGTCAGCAACTGCAGGGGATCAGTGTACAGAGAAAATATCATAGAGAGCTCCTGGAAAATCCCAGAGTCTGGGCAACAATGTTCTGGAAGAGGCCACACATGTGTAAGTCAAAAGGATCCTTTTCTATCCTGATTTTCAGTGCGAGCAGTTTATGGAGCAAGACTTTAAATATGCAGAAAACTTCAGGGAGTGTCAACTGTCTCCAGAATAAATTCATACAGTCCTACAAAACAAAAGCTGCTTAATCAAAGGGCTAGTAATCTACTTTATAAATGGGTAATTTTCTCACTAATAGAATTTTCTCACTAATAGAACTTAAAGGGGATAACATATAACAGAGTGCAAGATTTTTCAAACTACTGCAGTTTTTCAGGTGTCATTAACAAAAATCTACTGACTGATTTATACTAATGACTTAAAAAAGATGCTCCAGGGTAAATCACACACTCTGAGTCAATTTGCAACAGAAGTCATTCTGTAAGTGACAAGGTGTGCACCTCCTTTTGAATAGCTGTCAGACTGAAAAGAAAATAAATACTGAACTCAGAACGAATATATAGAAAATCTGGTTAAGAATTCTCATCATGTTGTTAATGTTAATGCATATGTCTTGCAAAGGAAAAAGGCATAACAGTTACAAATATTACATCTGCACAAGAATTAGTCCTAAGGTGCTAATTTGTACACTTCCTTGAAAAATACTTTTATGATTTCTCAGAACGCTTAGCTGATTTCAAGACAGGTACCAAGGCAGACAACTCCACAGGAGCATCACACGTGTGAGAGAAGCATGTAGTGTCATCCCCTCCCATTTTGTGATTCATGGGAGACTCCCTGTAAAATACACAAGCAATCCAGATCCACAGCATATCTCTGCTACTCTCTGAAATGGTGTGCAGCAAGCTGGGATCATTCATTTGAAAGGAGATGAACAATCAATATCCCACAGTGACAGGGTCAGGATAGAGCCCAGATTTTCATAAATGCATTTGAATAAAATATATTTTCCCAGGGAAAGAAACAAAAAACAACAGGTAACCATTCTTACCTCTACCTCTGTCACACGCCTGTTGAAATCATCAGGAAAACAATATGGCCCAGTGGGTTTGGAAAAGAAGCTGCAGCTCAATTCAACCACCAGGCTGGTTATCAGAAATGGTTGAGCAAACCCAGGTACAGGCTCCCATACTGGTCACCAGGCTCCCCATTTACTGTCTGTAATTATACCCTAGAACATGGCAAAAGGTTTGACAGGTCAATAGTCTTTTTCACAGTATTATAGAATACATATATATATAATCAAAACACCATTTGCATGAGCATTAATGGTGAAAAATAGGATGCCAGCATTGTCTACCACAACAGCTGTTCAGCATCTGAATGAAATACAGTATCCAGTATTCACCTATCTCATAACATCCTTTTTGTAAGTCTCAGAGGTCACCTAAACATGTTTATTGACTTCATTATTTTTATATAGGGAGAAAAAATTGATGGTGCTACAGAGCTGAGCAAATAACTCACAATAAAATCTTTATTCAATATATTTCATCTTTTTTTACTGTTCCTGCAACACAGTGAAATTCTTACATTTAACCATTATCTAAAAACACTATCTGAGAATTTCTGCAGTAAATTTTTTTATGCTGCAAGATGTTCCTGGAAAGTTCACAGCGAATGTTTACCATTACAACTGTGTTTATTATTTAGATAAACCATGCAGCACTATTTCTGTTCTCCAACTGACTTATGTAACTCATAGAATAGTGTGCTTTGTGAATTTTGCTGGTAAGTGTACATGACAAATCCACAAACAGTTGGTTAGAGTGGCTCAGATTCTTGGACTTGTCAATAATTAATTTCATGGGGAGTAAAATTAAAAGGCAATTTGGAAGGAGAACATCCCAAGTGTCCTATCCAGAAGAAACAGAGACCAGAAAATGTGATAGCAATGCACAAATCAGACACTGATAAGTTGTACATATTCTAAAATCAAACTCCTTGTGGCATTTTATATGAGAGGCTGGATATTACTTGGTTGCTTTTTTCTAGTTAAAAAACCCTATTTCATTCCACTGAGCACCCATGTCACTCATTTCCTCAGTGGGACACAGCCAAATCCTCAGATGTTATCAGTTACTTCTGGCCCCTTGGCAAAGGCTAGTGACACCTTAGCTGAGGAATGTACAAAACGAGAGACTATAAGTAATGTTCCTGAAACAGATACTTTTTGCATGAAAAGTGCAGCCTGCGATGTGCTGCAGTGAGGTGCATTATTCTGAATCCAGATGAACTCTGGATCATCCAGCAATACGGTGTAAATTCCTGCTGCCAGAGATGGGCACAGGTTTCACAATATGCAGCTCTGAAAAGCTGATTTGCTTTGGATCTTATTTTGAAGCAGCCTGAGGAACTGAGAGAACTTCAAGTACAGTTATGTATGTTTAGAATGCTCATAGGGATGAGGCTTTTCAAACTGAATGAGGTCTGAAATCTGCTTGAGAAAGCTTCACCCATCTTTATTAAAACAAATGAACCAATAAGTGAAGCACATAGCTTGTTATGACTCCAAAAATCAAGCCCCTCCAATGGCCCACCACAAAGGGATGGCTCATTGGCTGTGCAGGTTATAAGGAGGAACAGGCATGGATGTAAATTGTACTGGGGACACGAGGATGCTGAGCTGTGTGAGCATGGACACATTTCATCCTTTAACTGCGCACAGGGAATTGTTCAGATGTGTGCCTAAAAGAATGCCAGTCACAAGCTCTGCACAAAAATGCCTCTTCTATGATGGGGGTGACGATGATTTCTAAGGATGCAATGATTTCTAAGGCCTTAAATGAGAAGCCAAGTCTTATCCAAATATCTTGTGAATTTTCATGCATTTCTGAGCACAGTAATTTCGCATAAATAAAAGAGGAAATCTAAGCAAAGCATTGCTTGATTTCTGTAGTGGTCAGAAATACAGCACAGAAAACAGAAGCCTCGATATTAAGACATGAGAATGATACAAGGAGGTACCATGTTCTCGTGGGCTCCTCTTTAATCTTCACCTGACAGGAAGCAACTCTATAAACTACAAGGAAATGCCAAATCGTCTCCTTAATAATATACAAATACAGGCCTAGTTCTATTTCAGTCTCATACAGACCCTGCTGCCATGGCATTTTTATGCTTTTGGTGAAAGAAGACAGAGTTCAAAAACTGCTGACAGGGACAACAACAGTTTCATGTAGTCTGCACACACTGCATGAGAATGGTAGAGAGAAGCTCCGAGACAGATGACAACTATGTTCCACAATGTTTGTATCACTGATATAAAAGTATTATGACACTGCCAATCTCACTTTCTTTACAATTCTATACACTTTTAATAGTGATTTTCCAGATGGAAAGTCTGGAAATTTGCTTTGGCAAATTGCTTGGCAGAGGTTTGGTCGAGGTGCCCACACAGATACCCAAGTTCCTGTTCCAGCTGATGCTTTCTGTGAAAGAACAAAATGGATTTGTCGCTCTAATGAAACACCCTTTGGTCTGACACATGGGACATAAAGAGCAGGGTATCAGCTTAATTTCTATCGGCCACATATGTCTTTCAGTTGGCCAGCCAGTGGGACCATTCCCTTTGTGGGTAACCTCAAAAGAGCAACGCAGCTGAGGGAAATAAATGGAATATTGTCCTTCCTACCTGGAGAGTCTTTCAGCAAGACTTCAGGGGTGAAAAATGGGAAAAAACAAGTTAAAATCCCTGCTTCCTTGAAATCTATGGGAACTTTGCCATTGACTTCAGAGAAACCAGGATTTCTTTGTAAGTTCCTCTGAAGAAGACTGCAGGCAGTGTTGTTCAGCACCATTACCCAGTGTCTCAGTGTGTCAGCACTGGCTGCTGCTGATTTACACCAGCCAAGAACCTGATTCCCTGTATTGCAGAGAGGAGAGACTCATCACTCTCAGCCCACATTGTTCCTCACCAGCCTGAGCCTGTGCTGCAGATAAATAGGAGGCTTTAATCCCCAGGACTCTCAACCCAATGCCTTTCACCACTGCCAGATTCGCATTTTGTTTTGTTTCTTTAATACCAGCGTACAGAAGAACGAAACTGATAAACTTCCTCCTGCTCAGATTGCAGGAGCACAGGATAATATGGCAAGTTAAATGAAACATTAGGAGAAATAGAAAGCACTTTAGAAAACATGCACTGCCTCTTTAACATTTCAAATTTTTCTTTTAATGTAAAATTACAGCATAATATAAGAAAGGAATCCAGCGAGATACTTTATCACAATACTTGGGCAACTTTAACTCATCTCAAGTGTTATTATAAGAAATAGAATTTACTGGTATGGACTTATATTCAATAGCACTCCTTCTCTTTTTAATGAAATGTCATTATTCCAATACAAATCCTTTCATTCTGCAACCCGCTCCCCTCTTCATCTCACTATATTTCATTTCCTGCAGTTACGTGATATTATTGCCTTTTTTTTCCACAGCTATTGATTTAGGTGTATATGGTTATTACAATGCAAAATAAAACAGTTCCCCCATCCATTCTACCTTGTACCGTTGAACATTAACTTAATTTGTTTCAAATCTGCATTTGATTTGGCAAGGAAACCATTTATCTTTATGAAGAAAGCCCTCATAAAGTAGGGACTTCAGGAGATCACTGCTTTAAAAATTTAATAGCCTTGTGTCTTATACACTAGAAAAATGAATTAAACCTTCAAATATTATATGTCTCAATGTAACCTTTTTGCATTTCATACTATGTTTAATTCATTATAACCCCGGAAAAAAATTAGATAAAACCTCATTAGATTTAGGGTGGTAGTTGATTCTCAGTTTTGTTGTTTGACTTGAGTTGGGTATTTTACATTCCGGGATTAAAAGTCAATCAATACAGTATTAGCAGCTGGGTGTAGTTGATGTTTTTCGGCTCGAGTTTGTTGTGGTGTGTCTGATTTTCTTGGTTTGATTTTCAGCACTGATGAGAATCACTAAGTTTGGGAGCTACCACCACATTTGACCCTCTAACCTGTGCGTATCATGCAATATCTTTAAGAATAATTTTTGTGGCATGAGCAAAGGACAAGTTCTCAGAGTCTAATGCAATCACAAATCAAAATAATTTCTGTATTCTCATTAGAAATGGAATACTTGGACTGCAATGTAGTATTTGATGACTTTTGCATGACTGGGGAACAAATAAGGTAGGAAGCAAAGATATCTATGACTGTAATGGAGAAGTTCTGGTTTAGAGAAACAGTCATGTCTGACTAGGCTGATGAACAACACCAGAAACCAAGGGAAAAAAAATCAAACACTTTTGCTGAGGTGAGAACTGCTTCAGGTACTTACATCCCATATTTCTTGTAAAAAGTAATATTTCACATTGTGCACTAATATAGTAATTCTGGACATCTTTGAAAAAGTGCTTTTCCTTTCTTCAGCTTGTTTTTATACTCTGGCCAACCAGAGCTGTGTTACTTTCATGGATTCATTAATTATTAATTTTTCATCATCACTGAACACACCAAAATCAATTGCAGTCGGAAACCTAAACACCCTCCAGGACCTGGGCTGAAGCCCTGGAATCACTGGCCATCTCTGCAGTGCCGGAGTGAAGATCAGGATCTCCTTAAAACACAGACCAGCTGACAACTTACACTGAAACCTCTGAGGGAAACACCCAGAACTCGAAATTAAATCTCTGGACTCCAATGTATGAATTTGGCTGCACCCTAGAACAGTTCCTCTCACAGTCCATTTCTGTGTGTACTTGGAACTTACCCAGGATTGTGAATCTTGAATCCAGGACCCTAGATGACAGCAATCCTACTAGTCTCTGCTCTTCTCCCTCAACTGTTCTGCCCACTCATACACCTTTTCTGTGACTACTTTTGTTAGAACAAACTTAGCCAAAAAAAAAAAAAAAAATTAAAAAAATCCAGTTTCTGAGGTTGATTCCGAGGAAGGCCAGCCTCCCAAACACTGCCGACAGGAAGAGCAGACATGAGGCAGACTATGAAGGCAGACAGCTCATATGGCTTGGTCTGGCTGAGTCTGGCAGGAAGCTTAAGCACAAATTAGCAAACCAGAAACACATCAACAAGCTCAAGTCAAGAACAAAAAGTCAGTAAAACTATGAGTAAAAATTAGATCACTTACTCAGATGAAGAGTTATAAAGGTAAAAATACCCAACCCTATGCAGGTTGACCTTAGTAACCTCGGATGAAAGACACAGACTTAACATGGCACACAAAACAATATTGTTATATTGTCTTGCTGCAGAAGTATTACCAATTAATTGTTTTTCTGTTAAAACTCTCAGTATTGGAAAAAAATCAGTCAAATACACCTAAAATGAGGAAGGAGCTTCAAGCAGAGAGGCACCATGAAAGCACTGAGAAAAACTTAAGAAGAAAAAAAAGCATCTCAAAGGACTCCTTAAAGGGGGCAATCAAGTGAAGGGAAGAAAGAAAAAAATACAGTCAGAAATTGTGGAAGTAAGGAAAGCAGGAAGCTCATAATGTTCAAATCTAGAATTAATTCCCCATCAGAACTACTTCCATCAGCCTGCATCGCTGTACTACGGAGCTAAATTCTTTGGTACACCTAAGTTTTATTGATTTTACAACTATAAAGCAAACAGCAGATGCTAGAAATACATTGGATAGGTCTCATTACAAATCTCTCTGTCTGTATCTTAGAACATTCTTAAGCTGCATTTAGCAAGCAACCTGGAAAGTGCTGATATACTGTGTACACATATTAGAGACATGACTGTATTTGCCTATTTCTTCCCAGTAGGTAACAACAGGCTGTTTTCATTGGATGATCTCCAGAAATGAAATCAGAGCACGGCATTGTGATTACTCAGCTCATACAATGAATTCCCAGTTTCAGTAAGAATAAGTAACATTCTAATTTAGAGTTGATATTTGACACTGCATACGAGGGGAGGGGTCTACTTTCCATTTTCTCCTTAGACAAGTAAACTGCAAAACTCCCTGCTAAAATGTATGATCTTTGGAGAATGCTAATTGACCTACTAAAGTTGGCTTATTTTATTTGGTGAAATTTGCTTATCACAGGCCTCTAGGTGCTCTACATAAACAATATAAATGAAAATAATGAATAGACCAAATACCTAAGTGACAATGGGGACCACATCAATAGCTGTCTGCCCAACAGAATACGGCTCAAAAGAAACTGTATTATAGCATCTGATAATCTCAGAAGAGGGAACTTTCCCCCCTTCTGAGGTTTGTTTTATTTCCAAGCACAGGGGGATTTGTTAGTTTGAGGCAGATCAGGTATTTCCACCCCTTGCAGACTGCAGAGCGCAGCAGTTCTGTGGATGTGAGTACATGTAGAATGGATGCCATCCTGTGGGTGTGGAAAGTGGATATACAGGGAGGGAAGGTGATCCTGGGGAGAACTGTACACACTCCCACACTGACAGTCTGGTGGCTGCTCTGAGGCTACCAAGAGACCAAAGCTGTTGAGCTCAGAGGGAATCTGGTGGGTCCCTACAGACACACAGGTCTGAGGACAGGCTCACCAGCAACAAAAGGTTATCTCTGATTTTATGCACTTTCCAAAGTAAAGGATTTCTCTTGAGATGAGCTGAATTATTTTTTGTTGCTGTTTCTATTTCTGTACATTAAGTCTAGGAAGATTTCTGAACAGGATGAAGTGAGATTGATCACCTTCTCATCATCTTCTCACAGAAACCTCATGCAGAAGCAATGTTCTCTCTCGGTCAACCAAGACAGAAAATAAACCACAAGTGTAGGAACACAGGCAGAATCTGAGAGTAAACCAGTCACCCAATGTGAGTCACAATAATGCTTGAGGGATATAAACTATGAAACTGCAAATTTAATATTGAAATAACCAAATGAGACTTACACTAGCTAACAAAACAAAGTTCAGCACAGCTTCATTCACCAGCGGCTCGGGGAGCTCTCTGCTCACTTTGACCTTGCCAGGTCTAGGCTCCTGCTGAGCTGAACTCTCAGCTGGTTCTACATCCCCCTTGTCCCACGAGAGCATTTCTGAAACACCAACTGCCCTTCCTATGTGAGGGACAGAGGACAGACCATCCTCCACTTTGGAAACCAGGACCAAACATTTGTGTCCCACTGCCAGCACCTCCTGCCACGCAGTGCCCAGACTGCCAGCTGTGACATGTCATTCACTACATTCACTATTGCCAGCCGTCTCCAAGAGGTAGGTGTATCTGCTGGTTCCCTGGCCAGTGAAAGCAAAGCAAACAATAATGCCTTTTCTTTACAGATTTCACACCACTTCAGAGCAGGTACATGGAGTCAGAGACATTCCCCTTCTTCAATGATCTAAAAGTTTGTATGGGGAGAAGCCTCATTCAATCTCCTGCTAATACAATATGAAATACTCTTCACAGTTGTAATTTCCTGTAGCATCTAAAATGTTTCCTGTTAATATTTTCCATGTTGTTGCCATTTTTATGAAAAAAAATCCCCTAAACATTAACATTTTCAGATGGCAAATAGAAAAAGCTAATATAACCCTTAGAGATACAGCATACAAATCCAGAAATAGATCTAAAGGCAGATTTCTCAGCACTCCCTAAATTCTGGCACAGCAAACAAACCAAAACTCCAGTCCAACCTTCTGCTTTTCCTCAGCCAGTGCTCAGATGTCGTAATTTGACCTCAATTCTAGCCAGAAAACAAGCCTCATTTCTGTAGCACAACACAGATCGTGCACCTTTATCATTGTACCTCTCCTAATTCTCTGTTCTCTCATTTCTGTGGTAAATAATAATCCTACCTTGCTTATAATGCTTGGAGGAGGAAAGCTTAGGCTCTTTTTCTGGGAGGTAAATTATGTTTACTAACTATAGTTACTCTGTGCCCTTGCTGTTGAAAGATTTTAGCTCAATGGGAGGTTTTAGAGACAGGGAACAATAAGCACAATAAAGTTACGAAGTAGCCAAAAACTAAACTAAACAAGAAAGCCATTAGTTTTAATCCTATGGTGGCTCTTAGCTACCCTCAAAAATTCCATTTTAAGAGATTTAATGACTGCTCACATTGTGAGCACCCAAAGGATGACGGATGCCTACAAAGACCACCAGGACTATGCCAGGAGTGTGCCCAGCATTCACTGGGAGATTTATTGCCCCAAGAAAACTAAAACATGCCTGACCTGTGTAACAACAGACCCAGCAAACAACTTCTATTATTTTTTTTCTGGTACTTTGTCTGTGCTGCCTGGAGGGCAGAGCCAGCTTTGTAGGAGCATTAGATTGCCTCCCCTGGCTGCCCAGCCTAATTACTCAGTGAAAACCAGTGGGGTGATGGTTCCTCTGGTAACTGGAACTCAACAACCACCACCCCTGACAGTGAAATTTGGGTGCATTTATATCAGCTGAGCTCTGTCTGTCTCATCACCTGGCACAGGGCTACAGGATTTGTGTAGTGGCTCCTCTCCAGATAAGCAAGAAAAGTATCAAAATGGACATATTTGCAAGAGTCTGCAACTAGTTGCTGAGTTGAGTGTCCAGATTAATATTTGTTCATGTATTTACCTATCCTTGCCCAAATTTTCAGTATCGATCTCTAGAGTTGTGGCCATAATTTGTGTACTCATACACCATCAGTATTGGTAATCAAATGACCTGTGTTTGCCCACAAATCTGGGAAAGATCTGACATAGGATCAAGGCATGCCTTCTAAGAGTGTTGTTGCTGCGGCTGGGCACTCACTCATTCCCATGGAGAAATGGTGAACTAGTTGAGATTCTTGATAGCCACAGTAGCAGAAGGCAAGCAGACCAGACTAAAGATACAAAAATACCACTGGTTTCCTAGTCTGAAAAGTGCTCACTCTTCCCGGGCAGCATCTGGGACACTGCTCAGCTTAACGTCACACGCAGCTTCTGAAGAACTTTGCAACACGTATTATTTCCAATAAGAAACTTTCCTTCACTGAGAATACGTGTATCATAAATCAGTTTTGTCATAAATCAGCCTGTGAAATTTCTCGCCAGGCTTTGGTTAAAATGAGGGAAGAATGCTCACCAGCATGGTCATCTTGTGCCAGGAACACCAGGTCTGGCAAAGCCCTGTTCTAACAGGAACAAGCCTCTGGGTCACTCCGAATTGCGCTGTCCTCTACATACAGAGTCAATTAAATCATTGAGATGGTACATGGGATAAAAGTGAGCCCCAGAGTCCTTCCTGTAACAAGGGGCTCTTTATTTACCCACCTTTTTTCCGTGGACAGCTGCAGGCGTTTCTGCCAGGATAGCACAGAGCAGAGCACGAGGCCTAGGGATATTTGTAGATCAGACCTGTACAGTGTCATTACAGGGCTTTTCAAATTTGTGATCACACACCCATACCTTGCCAATTGTATCTCTCCAAATTTTGATTATTTAGATGCAAATCCACGGCATATAACAAATCCCCCCTCTCTCAAAACGCAATCGATTTTAAAAGCATGCAAGTGAAATCCTGAGCTCTCAGCCTTTGCAAGTGTCCATGACATGAAAGACTTTTAGTGACTATAAGCTATTTTCCTTCCTGTCAAGCTGCCAGATGATTTTCTTGCCATTAGCACATGCCTATACAGGCCAAACTAATGCTTGCCTTTTTGGACATATGTGAGGAAATAAACGTAATTACAAGCAAGATGTAATCACAATTGCTTTACTATTAAAGCTGCTGTATGCTCTCACGGTTTAGTTAACAATACATGCAGAAAAGTAGAATTGCTTGATGTTCTCAGAAAAAGGGAAAAGAGGGAAAAAGATAAATATGGCCTCTTTCATTTATATCTGTGAGAACACAACATTTAAATGCAGAATTTGACTTTCCAAATATCACACCAAAAACCTTTTAACAAAAACAGCAGGGAGAGAAAGCTCTTTAAACCATGATATTCCATGAAGGATTATGAAAATAGAGGTCATTGCAAGAAAGAGAATTGCAAATACAACTTGAAAAGCTTCTCACATTTGTAAATACATCGAGGAGAATTTATTCCTCTCTGGTTTTGCTACCAAAGGATATTTACAGGTTCCCAGGGAAAAAGGAAGAAAAAAAATGACATCAAATTTGATATACTCTGTGTGGTGCAACATGCTGATGTGTAGTAGTAACACTCAACTGAACTTCAAAGGAAATGAGTTTTCTAGGCTGGAGTTACACATTACAGGCCTGATCCTGACAACACACTGAGCATTTCCCGAGAGCTTTCGTGTGCCCTCAGCTCTCACTGAATTCAGAGACAACTTTTGATTTCTTTTGGTGCTGGATTATCATCAGGAGTAATGAGACAAAAACATAGCACTCTTCAAAGCAAGAGCTGAAGCTCATCTTCTTACCAAGTCCATCACGCTGGAGCCCCGTCCTTCATTAGGGCTTCAGAGTGATGAAATAATAACCATTAGGATCCTAATAACAAAGTGAATCTTGGTTTGTCTGTTTAGACAGTCCCAGACTGCACACAATGACACACCTTAAACAGCCAGCACAAGAACAAAATGCATTTGTGCTACGTGCAGAGGTGCTCTGGCGTGTCACTGACACAAAAGTGGCTGAACACATTCCCAAGCCTTTGACTGACAGCTGTTATTAGCAGCTTTTTAGTGCCCTGGATCAGTGAGGTCTGTTTTTCAGCAAACCCCAAGTACCAACAGTCTTAAAATTACACCTCTTTAAGGCACAGGCTATCTTATTTCCAAGCAACTAAGCCCACTGCCATGTGCAGGCAGCCCCTTCAGACGCGAGCCGGAGGAGGTGCTAATTTGTCACAGACGCAGGTCGTGTTCTCCGTCCACTCCTGATGGATGACTCCCACAAACTTCAGAAGTTCAGGTGGTGTGTGCACTCTCAGGTGACCAAGATATAAAACTCCTACGAAGTTGAACTAGATTATTTGAAACTAGCAGCGTGAAAATAAACTGGAACAAAGCGACATGCACCAGAATCAGCCTTCCCTGCCCAAACGTTTAGTGGATGCAAATACAGGAGATCTCTCTGTAATCTGTGGCATGGTACAGGTGATAGTTATCCCCACTGAAACCAGTCCAAACCCTGCTTATCTCTGCAAAAGGCCACATCCAGGTCTGCCTTTGCTACTCCAGCTAGACAGTTTTGCTTGAACTTGGCAACTTTACAGATGCAAGGTGAAACTGATGACTGAAACCAAAGGCAAAGCTCTCATAACTTTCAGCAGAACTAGGATTTCACATTATGATTTCCTTCTGTACAAAGAAGGAAAAAAAAAAAAAAAGCAGAGATGGAGCTCCACTTCTCACTGCCCAAACATCTGATACCAATAATACTTCTTTTACTCTGTCCAAAACTATATTTAAATTGCATTTCTGGCAGGTTTTGAGATGTGTGATATAGATCTCCTGCTATCACATCAGATGTAGTTTCCTTCAGAACTGTTGAACCAGATGTAAAATGTGAGAGATGTAAAAAGTAAAATAAAAACCCTGCTCAGAGTAAAGTGTTTCGACATGTGGCTATTATATATGGGGTTTTAGATGTATATCTCCACTCCAGCCATTTAAGAAGGTACACAGTACCATAACTCTATTGGAGCTGATTAGTGCCAGCTACTTGTGATCAGTAGGAATTTAAAAACCAAGGGCTGCCAAACACTAACAATTTATAAACTGTATGCCAGCAATGTACTGCAACTGAATATTCTGTAGTGCACTTAATTTCAAAGTAGAGCCATATTTAGAACACTGGGGTGGGGGGGGGAAGAAGATAATATATCACATCAGTATTTGATTTCCAGCACTTAGGACTATACTTGTGCTGTTTCTTACTGACAAAGAGAACCAGAGGCACAGAGTGAAAGGAATTCTTGTGAGGTTGTCAAGCAGTTGCACAGACAACAGGTATAGTTGTGAAGTAATTCTCCCTTTTCAAGCATAAAATTGTCTCTTAAAAATCTCAGCCACAAATGTGTGTAGGTATAGATTTGAGTTACAAATGAAGAGCAGTGAACAAGTAGTTTGGCAGCAAAGGTGAGTCAAAGCACGGACTACACTGAGGAGGAAACAGCTGCACTCCCAGAACATTAACATCCTGATTGTACCCCACTCCCCACAGACTGAATGATCACTTGCATGACATTCAACACCACCTGAGGAGCACAGGAATGTAACCAACTGCCCGCTCTTAAGAGAGAAGGGCAATGATTCTCCTGTCACTACTTTTATCTCTTTGCAACCCCTTTTTAGTTCATTCCTGATTTATCGTACTGAGAGGAGTATTAGTCTACTTCATCACAAGACCATGGTCCTCCATAAAGCAGGGCTTCCTCTCTCCCAGGGACTCAAATTTGTCCCTCCCTGGTGACTACGTGTCTATTAACATCCCAAAGACATTATGCTGCCTTCAGTTAGATACTGCATCTTGGACCACTCTGAAAATTAATATAATTGTGTCTTGAGACCAAATCAAGATAAAAAGAAGCGGAGAGAAAAAGCTATAAAGCCAGTACATCCAATCATCGGAAAAAAATCCAGTGAGACAAAAATTCATTCTGATCCCAGGAGAATGAGATGGCTTTGTTGCACACAGCACCCTGACATGAGCTCAGTAATGCAGAGATGGACACTACTGACAAATGGGCGCAAAGACTTGAGTCTGCTGTAAAGCAAAGGAAGCTCCTTCTTTCTTTCTTTCTATCATTCTTGTCCGTGAGAGATACCCAAGGGATCTATCTTCTTTTTTTTAAACTATGAAAAAAAGACCTTCACAGCTTAGAAAGCCGAAAGGCTTCACTAAAGTAGAGCTAAGAAAAATTCACTCATAATCCTTGTAGTTAGTCCCTATCTACCCAGCGTTTCCTGCAAGTACCTAAATCCCCTTAAGTAAACACAATATACTGGAAACCTATCCTTAGACAAGCTCCTTCATTTTTAAGAGTTTAAGGAAGCTAAAATGCAAATGAGATCTTTGACACACCAACTCCCTGATACAAGACAAGGGGCGCGAGAATCAAGAGAGGAGCCCAGGCATGACTGGAGAGCAAGGAACATGATAATTCCCCTCCTTGCTGATTTCAGGCAAGTGGTGCTTGGATACTTTAATATCATTGTAATTTGTGATTGTTCAAATTGATGACATCCGAGTTAATGGAGCTATAAAAGTTTACATGAGGCCCAAGGCTCAAAGGCATGGGATGAAACGTGGGGATTTGGGCAAAGGGAGTTAAACTGTCCTCCATGCTTCACACAGGCATAAATTGGGCCATTGTGATAAAGGTCTGGGAATGCTCAGGGAATTATTTTTATAGTGCAAACAGTCAGGAATATTTCACACTGTCACTGGCAGGGCAACTTCAAACTCTCTCCACGGTATATGGCACACAGAATCACAGAAAAATCTGAGTTGGAAAGAGACACACAAGGATCATCGAGTCCAACTCCTGGCCCTGCATAGGACACCCCAAAAACCACACCATGTGCCTGAGAGCATTGTCCAAATCCTTGAACTCTGACAGGCTTGGTGCTGTGACCACTGCCCTATGAGGTTTGTTGCAGTGCCCAACACTAACAATTCCTAAAATCCTAACATTCC
Organism: Pitta sordida; assembly: GCA_013390025.1. NCBI lineage: Eukaryota > Metazoa > Chordata > Aves > Passeriformes > Pittidae > Pitta > Pitta sordida. The sequence goes on along the minus strand of WEKX01009951.1, from coordinate 818,013 downwards.
CACAGAGCTAACATAGGAATCCCTGAAAACACCTTTGCAGCACCTCACCTCAGAACAGCCAGCATGCTGAGGGCCCAGCAGTACCTGTGGTTATTCAGAGCCAGGAGTATTGCACATTCTTTGGAGAATGCACACACAAAGAGTCACGATACACCCTGATTTACCCAAAGGGCCTCAGCAGCAGTTGTGGAGTTAGATACTTGTGATGACAAATGTAGAGGTTTCTCAATAGGTATTTTAATTTGGGATCCTGCACTGAATTACCACACCCCAGTCCTGCAAACACAATCGGAGATGTGGCAAATATTTGGAAACATATGGAGATCCAGATGTTCTTTCATTTAGTACTGGAAAAGATCAGCACAGACGATGTTCAATAGATCCCTGTTACGATCCTACACTTATGTTTTTACAGAAATGCTGAAAAAAAAAAAAAGAGAAATTGATCCTAATGGTAAGTGACATTTTAGTTCAGTCACAATTACAATCAACCAGACTTACTCTTCACATTAGTAGCTGGATATGATCCTTAAGTTCATACAGGGTTAAGTTTGTCATCCTCAGAGATTTCTTAATGACCCTTGTTATCTAAACCCCTACTCAGAATGGTGGCTGTGGATTATGTTTTCAATGCACATCCTCAGACATATTAGGACACGAAGTGAACCTGACAGGGAGAAGAATATTTCCTTTCTCCTCTGAAATGCCCCAGGAGGGTTTTCTGCAGGTGACCTCTTCAGACCTTGGCTCTACATTAGAGTTATTGTCCTGAGAGAAGATTCAGTTAAAACACACAATTCATTTCATATAGTGCTCTTGAGTTTATTCTTGGTGGCAGCTAACTTGTAAAATTTTATTATGGATTCTTCTTTGGTTTGCTTGATGGAAAACAATTATTCTATCATCAGATCTAAATTATATACCTTGCTGGACTACACAATTTTCATTCCATTACTATTTTCAGATAAAATGTTATTTTCTGCTTTAAAAGAAGTTTAAAATATCCTTCCTAACATATTATCAGTATATTAATTTAGATGTCACACTTCTAAGTGGCTGTGTTCAAACAGGTCTGGCATCCTAAAACAAGCCTTATGGCTTCTGAATACATCCTATATAACAATGACAATAACAATAATAATAATAATAATAATAATAGTAATAATAATAACAATGATGGAGCAGAGTGCTTGTGTATCTCATGAGAGCAGAGCTGGCTATTGTAGGACATACACAAATGCCTGGTGAGAGTTCACATATTCCTGAGATTACTTATACTACCCCCAGACAGAAAAGCCCTGGTGCAGCAGAGTCCTGCCCTGGGAGGTGAAGTCCAAATAAAGAGGTTATCTCTGAGAAGCAACTGTGTCTCCACAGCCCTGCACAGCCACCAACCAGCTCAGTCCCAGCAGGGACAGGGACCTGCCAGTGCCCGGCTGTTCCAGCTCTGCTTCCAGAACTGGCCTGTCCAGAAGTAATTTGGGTATCTCTGCACTTGACTCCTGAGGACAGGTGTACCCCATGCAACTCAGAAGGCTTGAGAAGGGCTTTGCTGCCACCTAGAACCAAGACTGACTACTAAATCCCAGCTGAGAACCGCAGCTCTAAGGCTGTTCAGATGAGGGGCTTCTTAGTGGAATTTTCTCTGTGCTAGGCCTGGCATTTACTTGGGGGAAAATGCCTATGACAGCAGAGCTAAACCCACACAATTTATTTACAAGCATGTTTTGAGATGATTGTGGAGCATACCTGACCTTGGAATGCATCGTTCTGCAAGGACTTTGGCAAGGAGCTATTCTTAAGCCACAATAAAATTTTCCGTGCTGTGACCCCACCCGGGTTTCATGTCACTGCATGTCATTGCCCTTACACCTGCTCCAGAATAACCCCAGATAAGGCAAGAAGTGAAAGTCAGGCTCTCTCTTGCCTAAACTGTACGTTCTTGAAGAGAAGTAAAAGTGAATAATCAATTTACCTGAAACCTCTTAGAACTTCACCAGGATTAGAGAAACGAACCCACCCATCTACAAACTCCAGCAAGTTTAGTCCCTCCTAACCAAAGGTGTTCTCAGAAACAGACAAGTTTGACCTGGATGGGCCTATTTCCTGGAAGACCAGAGCATTTCAGGCATTATGTGCCCTTTCTCTTTTACACAGACACATGCACTGGAGATCTGATACATATTCAAAAACAATGAAAGATTCCCACTGATTTCGCCAGGTCAGGATGGTCTGTGCTTACAGGAGGTTGAGCCCAAAATATCTGTATCAATCCTTTTCTTTTAAATCCTCAGGCAACAGGCACTTAAATTGAGGTTCACCTCTTATCCCACAAATTTGCTGTTCCCAAGTTGCTGTTTGTAGTAAAACTTTCTCTCACGAAACAATCCACTGAAAAAAATCACAGATATTTATAGAGCCATTATTCATATATTTGCAATATATCAAGAGAAAAATCCAAGCCACTAGAGATATTATGCAGTTCCTTCAGTGCACTATACAGTCAGATTGCTCTGATGAGATGGCAGAGGCAACCTAGGATATTAAAGTAAAGCCAGTACTGTGGATTTGTATTTTGAATCTGGTTGAAAGCACAAGCAACATTTAAAGCAGCTTTGTACAAAGCCCATTCCCAGGGATGAATCTTGTTTTTGGAGCAAGTATCATGGTGGGGTTAGAGTGTGTTGAAAAAGCCCAGGTCTCCTGGAGGAAGATGTTTAGAACGTGATTTTATTTAAGACTTATTACAATGTCCTAGGAAATCATTCCATGTTTTTTTTCATGTTTTCATATACTCTTGAACATCAATTTGGAGGCATGCAGAATTATATGATTCCATGGAAATTAACATGGTAATGAATATTAACATGACAATTAATAATACACTTAAATGTGTGTCATGCAGTTGAGCGAGTCAAGAATGAACCAAATGTATTGTACCAACTAACCCCCCACAGTTACAAGACAGAAATGAACAGCATTTTGTAATTATACACAGTGACATATTTTCTCATATCTACTGCCAAAAAAAATATCACTTTTTGGAATTAAAAGAGAGAGCAGCAAATAGAAACAGCTATGTCATCAGTAATTGCAAACATGTTTTCAGCTCCAGCTTCTGATAACTATCCAAAGGCATTCTTTTAATTGGTAAAATTGACAACTGTCCAAAATTAAAGGAGTTCTTAAGGGCCATGCTTACTCCTAACAAGTCAGATAAAGAAATCAGAGTAACCCATAAAGTTTTGCAATGAGATGGGAATTAACAAATAGGCAGTACAACAGAAAAGTAAATGGTGCTGCATGTAAAGGGGCTTTTTAGATATTACAAGACTCCATTAACTTTGCCCCATGGGGTCTGATCAAGTTGTCCATGAGAGATGGACAACAGATTGACTTACTGTATTTAAAATATAACCACGTCTCACAGAAACACTAAGAGGATTGCTTAAGACAAGCCTTCTTAACACAGGCACTCTCTAGCATGTGATAAAACAAGCTGGGGAAATCCAAAATAACTTTCCAGCAGATATAGAAGAGTCAGAGAACGTGGTTCCAGAGTTTTACAACTTAAAGATGTTTTGGTAGGGTATTATTCTTAGATACAGGTGAGATTTCAGTCCAAGGTGTTCCTCGGTGGTAGTGGGAGAAGCTGATGATCTCATACACAAACCCCCATCCCACTCACAGGTAAAGTGGCTCATGAGAACAAGGTCTATAAAATGATCCAAAGGCAGGCAGAGGGAGACTGTGCCAGGTCTCCTCTGCAGCCAAAGATACATTTCATCAGCCTAATCATGTTTGAACATTAATCCTTACTTAAAAAGGATTATTGCTTGATAACATCACAGGCAAGCAGGAAAGTAAGGTCTCTACTCTGAACTTTCCTACGTAAAGAAATTTTGTCTTTCAAGTATCACTCTATACCCCTGTTAAACAACGAAGCCAGAAGACCACAGACTGTTAGTCATGGACTGAACAGGAATTAGGACACAGAAAGCATCTAATATTCTGTGTCTAGGGAATCCAGAATACCAAAATATCTGCAGGTCATAGATGGCATACAAGTATTAAAACCTTTAGTGATAACAACCTTAGCGCTGGTCATTTCAAGCTGGAACTGAACAGGAGAGTTCCTGCCAAGAGAACTTTCTCTTTATTCACCTGGCTGAACAAACAGGTACTAAAAGCCTCCATGAACTACAAACCTCTGATGTCTCCCCCCACAGGTATATTCCATACGTCCCATACCAACATTTTGCCATTTGTTCCTAATGGCTGTGGAAGAAGCAAGTTGCAAGTTCCCTTGAAACCAGCACGTTTCTCTATGATTAGCTGTTTCCTGTCTCCTTGTAGTGTTTAAGTGACTGCAAATACTCCATTCAAAGAATAATTAATAAAGTTTGCTGGGGCCCAAGGGGCTGCCACGGACATATCTTTGCGTACATCATAAACTATGTGTAAATATGTATTTGGATAGTTGTTGAAAACATGTCTATTTTTTCCAAAACACCACAGCTCTTTCCAAACAGCATAGCTTGATGGCATAATGCACATTTAAAGCTTTCTTAATAGTCTGTTTTATTTAGAGATATTTGCTCAATGGAGTAAATCAATCCCTCAAAAACTTTGTGGGTCATGTGTGAAGTATTCACCCGTTGTTTAAAAACATATGCCATTTACACAGTTGATCTGCAGAAGACATTACAATCACACACTCAAAAAAAGAAAAGATTTTAATATTACCTGAGGAATGTTACCATGACACCTCTACATCCACAAGGGAAAATTCTGCTTCCAGGATACCAGTGTAAATCCAAAACATGCCCAATGCTCTTTTGCTACTCTTCTTGCAAGTGGCAGGATAATTTAACTCTTTGTCAAACACATACAAAGCTAGAGAGGAAGCAGAGCCCACTGTGAGTAAGATTTCCACTAACTCAGGTTAAAATACGGTTATGAGCAAACATTTAGCAATATTCCTCTCTTCTCTATTTCAGCTGTCCTCTTTCATGTAAACTTTAAACTGAACTCTCCTCAATGGGCTCAATTCAAACACGGTGATACAAGTTGGTAAAGAAAGAATCTAACGAGTAGCACACCACAATTTTTCAAGACTGAATTATCTTATGACGTTTCCCATAGACAAGGTCAGTCCCAAAATTCTGGTTTCTATTTCAGGGCTGGCACTACTCTGTTGATGGTATCCTGATCATTTCTGAACATCGCTTTTCTCCCTCTACAAAGTCCTTTGAAATTGATTTTGGGATATATAGGTGCAAAGAATTCTCTAACAACTAAAAATGTTTACAACTGGTTTTGGTGTTAGGACTGTTGTGAAGCAAACTTTTTTTAAATGCTCTTCTGTCTTACACAGAAACTACTACAATAGTATCCCAGATACTATTGCATCACCAACAAAACTGGAAAATATTCAGAACACTTAAGAGATTTGCAGAAACTCAGACCTAAGAGTGCAAAGTACATCAGATTTACCACAGGCCTATCTATATATCACAGATATCAAATTCAATTTTAAAAGCAAGAAGGGGAAAAATGAGAGATATGAAATTCATATACTGTAATTAAATGGAAAACACATGCAAACTGTAGCAGAAAAATAATAGAAACATGAATCGTGTATATTGCATCTGTCTGTTATTATGGTAGGAGTGGCAATGATTAGTAGAAATAGAGTTGCAAAATTATTTCTTATATAATATCACTTCCTGTGCCCACAGGGTAAATGTGATAAAGACAACTCACCCTTAGGTGAGGGCAAAGGCAGAAAGCTCTTTCTGCTGGGAAAGAGGAGCACTCAGTTGCACAGAAGCTTTGGCAGCCGAAGGAGGTGCCAACTTCTCACCCTTTGAAGGTACCAGCAACCAGTTTTAGAGCTGGCACACCTAATTGAGAGAAAGATATCACTGCCAGGGACCTACTGCCTAGATACCCTGGTCAATGAGAATCCACCTCAGAATCTCACTGCACAAGGATATTAAGAGGAATGTTAAGAACACTTTAAAAGCTCTAAAATCTTGATTTCCTGGATGGTACTATGCAAATCCAATGGTGCATAATTGTGAACTTTCACATACACTTTTAGATTGGGAAGTTGAAATTACGCATGCATACGGATGGCTCTGCTCCTAGGGAGAACATTCCCAGACTCAGCACTATTCCCAAGTGTTGTGCCATGCCTTTTTATGCATCAAATGTAAAACAGCTCCATTGACACAGAGGCAGAGGGTGTCTCTCAGGGTCCTAGTACATACACGGTTGAGAAGACAGCAGTCATCATTGGTATATAATGGTGATGGGCTGTGCTTTTGCTCTCAGAGTTTAACTCAGAGGTCTGCCAGAAGCACAACTTAACACATTGCCTAAGTCCACGAGATAAAGCTGTGGCAAGCTTGAGCTGGCAATCTGGGTGGAGGATCTCCCCCCTCCACCCAAGCCTGACTCACTGCAGCTCCCTGCACCTGAAATATGAAGGGGCAAGATCTTTGATGCTGGTTGATGCAAGCAAACAGTTTGCCTGCTGTTTGGAAGTGCTGAAATAGGCGACATCTGAAGTTTGCAGCGCTGAAGTTCCACATTGGGTCTTCTCCCCACCACAAACCAGGGTGAGCTGCAATAGATTTGACTGGTGCACTCTGTGCACCTTCATTAACTCCCAGACATGCAAGGGAGAGGAAGCTAAACTGGCCTAAAACATCTTTCTTTCCTCCTGCTTCCATGAGCTGCAGCACTCAGGTACATCACTACAATGCCCAGCTATGGTACATGTGCCCAGTCCTTACACACAGGCTGCTATGAGCCCTGCTGCAACAACATAATCAATATAAACACTCCTGGATTCTTTATGAACTGTGCTGGTTTTGGAAAAGGTGGAGGGAAGAAGGCATTTTTCTGCAAACAGAATTTTTCATAAGAGGCGTAGTTAGTCACCTTGTGGTATTACAAATACAAGAGCAGTAACAATATATACAGGCTTGAGCAATAATGGAGATTCTGGCAGATATTTTTTCCCTGTCATAAGCACACTGGGCCTAAGGCAAGGTTTTCCTCTATTGAATAAAGAAAATAGAAAAGTAGGGAGAAAACTAAAACTAAAAAAATATCTGCATTACCTCTCAGATTACACATCCTGCTAAATATTTAGGGCATTCTTTCCCACAAACATTTCAAATGAATGAGAAAGAAGTTTGTCTTCTTGACAGGTCACATCCTCTTGTGGGCCAGACTCATTCCTCTGGAAACTCACTGAAGGCAATGATACATCAGCAGGGATGACAGATGAAGCCCATGATCCACATTCTAGTGTTACCTGTCTTCCCTTCATACAAATCAGCTCAAGATTAAGATGCAAGTGAAGACACTACAAGTGAAGGTTGAGGAGACAACTACTATAACAGTAGAAACAGTCTAATATCTGTGGCAACCGTGTGTGTTTTAATTCCACTCTCAGTCCCCTGGCTAGAAAGGAAGAGCTTGAATGACGTTAACAGTAACTAACATTGTTTTTCAGTATCTGCTTAGAGTGACAGGGATTCATTCTCTTTGGGTCTTTTTCCCCCAGTTGTAGTGAACTGCCATCACATACTCTCATTGCATGGCTGGTTATCTTTATTGTAAAGAACAAAGTGACAAGTGCTTACAGTTGACTAGCAACAGGTCACCCTGCAAACAGCTCCTACCTTTGCAAATCAGTTGAAAACACTTCAAACTTCCTTCCAAACACCAACAAAATTCCCCTGGCCTTTTAAACGGGAGACAGAAAATGTGATTTCAATAACAAGCCTCAACCAATCTGAATTTATTAGTAATTGAATTCAAAGTTCACCTGAAGTCCAAATGAAAATCAGTGAACAGTCATTAGATCAAGTAAAAATGAAAGCGAAGAAGACAAGAAGCCATAGCTGTAATCATCCATCCAAAATTAACTTATCAAGAAAATAACTGCTATGTTAAAAGCCTTTTCACGTTAGGCCACTTGTTCTTCAGAATAATTAAAATACAATGCTTTAATAAAAGAGTTTCATTTATATTCTGAGAGTCAAGCTGGTACTTAACTTGATTTGGGGCTGTTCTCAATCAGAACTGTTTATGGTCTCCAAAATCCCTTCTTGGATGCTTCTGAGGTTCTGCACCAAAAAGAGGAGGGGAAAATTGGCAAATCATAATAGAGATGTGAGAACTGTACTGCAGGGGAAAAAAAACAACAACCCCCCTCCCCTGGAATCTGGATTCTGAATTCTGCATTCTAAACCAAAGCCAAGATGCAATGAAATGTAAAACTTTGGCCAAATTCCTAAATTCTAGTATCGTGATTTTCATTTACAGTACTTAGTTTGCAGCATATATTGATTTCACATTGGGCAAACCACTATTTTTAAGACAAATATTCTATTCGTAAGGCTTTCATCTGTCATTTCCCAGACCTATCTCCCATAGTGAACTTTCCATTTCCAGCCCAGTTTGAGCCGGATCCCCAAGTCACACAGCTGCCCATTGACAATCCTATTTCCACTGACAGTGAGGGTGAGCACGTCCCATGTCACCCTGGCCTCCCATCACCCAGTTTGTGTCTGGAGGCCACCTCACTGCCTAACAGGGTGCTGAAGCACAGAGCACACGCTCCCTGATATCACCCTCCTGGCTGCTTTGCAACGGGAAAAAGATGAGGACATGACAAAAAAGCAGCCACTGTTCTTCCTCACCTCAAAAGACAATACCATGGCACTAATAATCCTTCACACTTAGTAACAACCAGCTTTATAAACAGTAATTAAAGATGCCTCCTGGTGTACCTGCAAAGGAAACGTGGTTTTTATTCTCCATAAGGACCACGCTTTCTTTAAGGAAATTCTTAAAGAAATTAAAGAAGCCAACCTTGAGCACATAACAATTTTCAGGGGGTCAAGCAGCTACAGGTCACATTGTATAACCTGCTAACTGTGTTTCCTAACAGCAGTTAAGAGTTTAAATCTGGTAGTTTCAGCAGAAAGCCTTGGAGATTTTCATTTCAGATACTTTCTGCACACTGCCAATCAGTAATTTTGAAGGAGAAGCAGGATGCATACATCAAAGATTGTAAAATCTTTTAAATTGTTTTTATATATACATATAAAAAAGAAAAAAACCCTTGCTTATTGCCCTGACGTTGCATTGAGTAAACATGCCAGGGATGAATTTAAGCAGCATTCTGAGAGTCACTAGATTGACCGTTCACTGGCTCACGCTTCTCTTTTTGTTTTTAATCTTTGAACTAGCCAAGGTTTTTACCACTCACCATTCCTCCCCAAATTAAGCTTTTTCCAAGCACTAGCTGGGAGTTAAAACTGGTGACAGTTACAGCCCTGCCCACTCAGAAAACCCAGTGCAACCTGGGTGAGCCCAGAGACGCCAAGTCACTGCTCTGTCTAATTACAAACCCGAGGCAGATTAACCTTTGATGACTAAATTAATCTTCTAAATAAAATGAATATGCATCAGCCTGCAAATTAGGATTAAATGCTTAGCAGAATCTTTATGTGATCAAGCAGGTTTTGTGGTGCAGATGTTAACCATTAACATGAGGCAATAAAATCATCCTTTTTTCTTATAATAACACCTAACAATTCCAAAGCCACCTTTCATCTGAGAATCTCAAAGGGTTTCATAAACATAATTAATTAACCCTCTCAGCATCTGAGACAAGAGCATAATAATATCCCCATCCAAAAGCTGAAGAAACAGAGGCACAGCAACGTCCTGGATCACGTGCCTCAGAATGCGTGTAACATGGGTGTTAAATGCTTTGAAGGGAAAGAAAAGATCACGTTTACTGTGCCTTCAGCCCTTCTCTCACGTAGACGGGCAGAGTGGCTTCTCCACGAGCCTGAACGATGGGCACACACCCACATCCCTCTCACAGAAATGCTCACAGAGGTTCTGCACAGCCTCTGCCAGCCACTGAGGCAAGGGAGATGTTGCACTGCTGCACCTGCCACGTCCGTCTGCACCAGGACAGCTTTCCCAGGGAAAAGCAATGGGACTCGTCTCACTACAAATCAAATGAAAACAAACATTGCACTTTCTAATCTACTACACGATTTTGAAATAAATCATTCTAGTGCTCGAGGTGAAAAAGTGTTTCTCCTTGATTCTTTGGGCACTGGGATATATCAGTCCCTTAAAGTGTCTGTTCCTTGCACATACCAGTTACAACCATTCAGTCACAAGGAGGCCCTGATGATGGTGATCCCACCTATTTTGTCTGCAGCTGGAACAGCCATCCCTGCAACATGATTCCTCTGTCTACAAGGAATCAAAAACTTTCGTTGAAGGCTCCCACTTCCATCTGCATTCAGACACTGCCATTGGAAAAGATGTGGCCATGGTTCACAGGTTATTCTGAGTTGGAAGGGACCCACTGGATCATTGAGTCCAACTCCCAAGCGAACACCCATCCAGGGATTGGGCCCACAAGTATGGAACCACAGGCACCACACTCCATCCATCCAAACCTCCCACCATCTAGACATGTCACTGAGTTCCTCATCGAGTCTTCTCTTAAACACCTCCAGGGATGGCGACGGCACCACCATCCTGGGCAGACCATTTCAATGAGGGATCACTCTGTGAAAAAACTCTTCCTAATATCCAGTCTAAATCTTCCAGGTGCTCCCAGAAGAACAAGCAGTTTAAGAGGACCAAGGAAACCTTTTGCTGAGTTCCACTTTCTGTCCTCTTTCTTCCAGTGGGATATCCATTTCCAAGTGGTTTAAAATATGGAACTTACAAAGGTATACATCATGATTTTTCAGCCTTACTACCCTGGATTTTAATGTATTAGTTTCAAACATTATCCATTTTATTATTATCAAACTGTAAAATTAAATTTAATTTGATTTATTTGAATCAAAAATATAGTAAGAGTATTGCTGAGATATGGACAGGCATTTGAGAAATCACATTCTTGATAATCAAATTTGTTGGCACATTTTGTTGTCCAGCTGTAGCAGTTTCTCCTGGTGTGTAAGGTTTTCTTTTATGTAAACTAATCTGCTGGTGTAAAATGTCTGTGGCTGCAAATATCATTTTATTTGTTTAAAAGGAAACTGGATAAGTTCTTAAGGTCAGTTTCAATTTTTTGGATATTAAAAGGAATATTAAACTAGAAATTTACCATTATTTTAGAATATTGACATCACATATATAATTTTTGGCACATAAGTGACTTCCACAGTACTGGAAGTTAGACATTTAAAAGCTTGTCTTGTTTTCATACAATGGCTGCTAAAATCCGTGGAAAAATTCCAAGGACTTTAATAAGCTTTGGATTGGGCACATTATTGCCATGAATGTAATTCTTGATACCTCTCATAACATCTAGGCCATGTGAGAAACTTAGAAAAAGCAATTAACATTCCTCCATCGACTTTTGTATTTACATTTGAAATTTACCATTTAAGACTTTAATTCTCCATAAAACTGCTTAAATATACATAACTTCAGTGTTATTTAAATGTTTTATGATCCTCCTGAAATGATCCTCTAATTAAAATCACTTACTTCATTTAGTACCTTAAATTTACCTTCTTTTCTTTGGAAGGAATTGGATTTAATGTGCAGGTTTTGTTCATTTTCTTTCTGAGAAAATCTTAATTTGGAAGGAAAATTATGATTATATGGTAGGGAGGAGGATGTCTTGAAGGCAGCAAACTTTAACCAGTGGTAATCATTAGCTACCACGTATGACATGATGTATGTAATTAAGAAATAAATTTATTACAGAAACTTGGAATTATCAATTAAAAAGTAGTCAGTGTGGTCCCACAAGGTCTGATATGATTACCTGCATTATCTGGGCTGTCACTTCCAATGTTGGTTTGAATCTCAAAGACCTTGGAGGGGAGCTCTGTGTGTCAAGTTAAACGAGTGAGGCAACTCTAGTGGAAAAATGCAGTGATACGAGTGGGTGCAAACGAAACTCTTCTAGAGGAGAATAAAGACATCAGCTGCAGCCTGAATATTATTGGCAAACTGTTCTTCCTTCCTGCTGCACTGACAGGACCATTCCATTGGTGGCTGTACCCCAGTTAATTGATGGGGTAGGGAATGCTGAACCTTGAGGGCATTACAGGACACTCCATCCTGTGACACTTTTCTGTGCAGACTTTGATTTTTCCTTCTTCGGAGTTTCCTAAAGTTTAAAACCAGAATAAACAGCTAAATTATCTAGTCTGACCTTGTATATGTGCCAGGCCACTAAGCTACGCTCACTGACTTTTCTCTAAGCTCCCTGTCATAACACTGATCCACAAATGTCTCAATTATGAGGCTGTAAATCAGTGTAAGAAAATAAACAGCTCCTCCCACCCACCTTTCTCTCCAAAATACCAACTCCAGCAAAATTGTGTTCCTCACTCTGAAACAGAATGAAAAATTTGGGATCCTCTGATGAATTTGATTTTGTTTCTTGTGCAGAGTGTCTCACATCTCTATTGCTCTGGGCTCTAGTTTGGACTAAAAATAAAATTAATAGAAAGTGTCACCTCATCATATTTTTTACCTGATTGGTGTAGATGGATCTTAAATACTTTACATTCAGCTATGGAGGCTGAGTACATCTATTTATGGATTCAGATACAAACTGATGAAGTCAAAACATAAGCTGTTCATCCACAAACTCAATACAAACGCCTAATTTGTTCTAGCTCTAGATAACTTCTTCAAACCAATATACATCAAGAAGCCTAACACACAGTTCACAACTCCTACCCAGTAAAACTTTTGACATTTACCAGAAAAAGAGAAAGTAATAGTCCAAAACTCATGATAATGTTTTTCAGGATATGATTTGAAGACTGTCTCTTGGCTCTGAAATAAAGACTGCTGCAGACACAAGAATCCTGACAGTGATTGTCTCCTCTTTTAACGCTGTGCTGACAGCATCAGCCGGTGTTCACTTTGGTATCAGGGGGTGTCAGGAGGAGTGAAACACTGCTTACCTCACCGCCTCATGCAAAATTTAGCACCTCTGTCTTTCCCTGGATTCGCCCCTCGAGCGTTCCAAAATGTGCACAACAAAACCACATGAAACTCAGATGATTTCAGATCACATTACAAAGTCAAAACACAGAACAGATTCACAGAAACATTTGCTAAGGTTCACCAACCTGTTGAGTGAACCTGGGCCCAGTTCCAAGCAAATCTGGATTGATTAATGTTTTCTTTAAATCAACATCACCTGACGTTCTTTGCTACTGATGTGAATCTCAGCTTTTCCTTTTCTCTTTGGGATTTTGGATTGGTGTAAGTACACAGCTGGAAACAGCACCTGGAATGCACATCCATCTATGTAGAACTGAAGAACATTTATTGCTCTTTCTGCAACACAACAAAACATTGCAAAACCTGCATCCCACCAGCCTCATCAGTATTTTGCACTATTGTGAGTTTTGGGGGAGGGCTCAGAGTAGGATTTTTTCAAAACTGTTCATGCATTTAAGAACATGGTAGTAAAGATGCTCTTTCATATTTCCAAATATGGAACAAAATTGAGATATACTCACCTGTACAAGAAATGGACCCCCTGAAATTAATGGAACTACTTATGGAGTAATATACCATACCCATTGTGAGTGAGAGCTACTGTAAACAAGCTTGGAAATTATATTTCAGCTACAGTTGCACTCAGCATTTTGTGATATTCCAGCACTTACTAAATATAAATAAATAAAGTGGGAGATAGTGATACTCTGATTTCTGTTCACACCGACTGTATATTTGTTGGAAGTATCTGAGGAATCAGAACACCACATAAATACCTTGCCATGCCTGTGGGATCCCATGATAACTTATAATCCATCACACAAGCTGGCAGCAGCTCTTGAAGACATGCTGAAGCCCTTCTGAGGTTGAATGTAATTCATTGTTACACTCTCTGGTTGCATGTTTATTTCCTCTCACAGGAAGAAGAGGCTACACAGTTGTATGCCGGAAATTTCACTTAAAATTTGCATAGTATTAAACAATTATTGACCAAAGGCTCTGTAATTTATTAGTTGCTTTATCTTCTTCTTTCTGTATGAATTCTTTATCAACAACCTTTAAATTCAGGAGCTCTACCCTGACACATAACTTGTCTGTACCTGTAACTTTATTTAAAAACTGCACAAGTTTTCAGGATTGAGACAGGTAAAATCATTTAGATAAACAAGAAGAACTTGTCCCACCATATGCCCACTACAAACACGTAAGTATTTATTTTGAGTGTATAAAAAACCTGTTTATCACATAGTTGTGTTATTTACTTTCTTAATTTCTGACTCATAGTTTCAGAGAAACAAAGAACTGAGGAAAATGTTAAAGACCTGCCAAAGTCTCTGTTGGAATAGAAAAGGAACAGGAATATTGCAAGAGAGTCTGTTCCCTCAGTTTCTTCTGGCCAATTTGTAGTCCCAGGGGATTTGCATAAACTTTGAACAAGCAGAGCCCTGGCAGTGCTGACATGAGCTGAACTCCTCTTGCCTTGTGAAATTCAACCACTGCAACTTCATAGGAAGCTTTGGCAAAATACAGAGAAGATCAACCCAAAATAAGAGATTTAAAACTGACTGGATTCTTAAGGAGAATTGTTGTCATCAACTCAAAAAGCACCCAGCAGTTCATTTGGGAGCTTTCTAGCAACTTAATTTTTCACTTACATGTTTGTATTGCTGGAGTCCATCCCCACTGTCCTGGGTTCCTGCTTTTCCTTTTCCCACTGATTTAGATGTCGATGTCCACTAATGATCTAAAAAAAAAGAATCTTTAATGCTCTGGCTGTAAATATGCCACTGAGTCCCAAGAGCCTAACATATGTCAAAGGCATGAAATGACGGCCATGAAAGGGAACTCTCCATCTGTGTTTGCTTAGCAGAACTGCAGGGCTGACCTGTGCACTGATGGGGCTGTTTAATGTGGTCTCTGCAAACCGTTCAATAACATCAGAACTGCTGGTTAATCCTCTTACCAGTACCACTGACATTATTTCATGTTCTACTAATTCCAAGACATCTGCAGAAATACTTGCCTCTCTGGCAAGTCAATAGAGAGTGGCCAAATTTTTTAAGAGGCTGAAGCTCTAATCTTCTATGTATAATTTCAGAACAAGATTTTAAGGTTTTTTTTATGGGAACTTTTTTGTACTATAATCTTATAGTCTGAGTCTCACCTCATTTTACTTGTGCAGGTCGGGAGTAAATGCAAATGCAAGGGAAGGAGTGAATTTTGAAATGGAATGTTCTGTGTTATGGTTTAGGGGTTTTTTCTGCTGCTCTGGTAGCGAGGGGGTTAACAGCTCAGCTCTTGCCTGAGCTGTCCGTGCTGCCATGGCCTTCAAAGTTAGAGATAAAGGCAGGCGTCTCTGCAGAATAACATACTTGGGAGAGAAGAAAAAAAAGTTCAGTAGTAAGATGTAGCGTGCCAGCTCAGAACCTGCGTCGGGAGGCTGAGAGATTTGAAGGCCCCAGGCCCACGAGAGAAGGGGTAGAGATGTTCTTCCAGGCATCCCGCTGCTGCTTGTGAATTGGACTGACCATGGTGAAAACCTATGGACCAAAGAGAGAGAGAACCAGGACCGCAGAATCCATCTAAGCATTAAGACTGAAGATGGAGAGGTAAAAACTGGACAACACTGCTGATGTGTTGGAGCCCAGAGACAGAAACTTGGAGCTAGCTGAGAGCTCCGCAGAAATCCCTGGACAGACTTTTTTTGGGCATTGTTATAGTATTTGTGTACTTTTGGGATGGGCTCATTATGAAGCAGAAAAGCCAGTACTTAAAAGCTGCAATCCTGGCTGTGACTTCTGGACAACAGAGAATTTTTCAGAAGAACTGTCGTCCTCAGGTCGAGATCTCACTTGGGAGGGGTCATGAAAGACCTTTCCCTCTTGTGAGAGAGAGAGAACTTTATGGAAGGGCAGAGAGATGGTTCCTACCCTGGATCTGATCAGAAATACCAACCTGCCTGGTTTACCCCTACCCTATGTTCCCCCTTTTTCTCCTGGTGGAAAAGGGAATATTACATCTATTGTAAGAGAAGGAGGGGTGGGGGGAGAAAGGTTGCCTTCTAAATGATGCTTCCCTTGCAGTTCTGAGCTTGTTAGTTAGAAAATAAACCCTTTATGTTCTTTATTTATAGTTTTGCCTTGCTTCTTTTGCCTGTGACCAGTTTTATTTTATTTTCCAGTTTTATTTTCCAGTTGGTTTTTTTTAGTTTTCTCCTTCAGGAGAAGTTGGGGTGGGTCTCTGGCATCCAGCCAGGGTCGAACCACGACATTCTGAAACAAAGATACAAGTATGTGTTGAGATTATATCTCCAAAGGTGTTCCGATGCAAACCCCTCAATTATTTGTCTTTTGGAAAAAAATATATTTCAAATAGAAAAAAAAAGGGCTTTGAGAAACTTCAGAAGTATTTCCACTTTGCAACTCCTTGATTAGTTCTTGCAATGTTTCCCTTTCCATTTGCATTTCCTATAGGGAGTTTGTGACAATCATAAAAATGGACACAATCAGGTTTTTCACATGATGATTCCCAACACAGTGTTCAACATCATAAAATCCACTTTAAATTATCAGAAAAAGAAAGAAGAAAATGATTGGTTAATAAAAACAATCTCTCTAAATGATTTTCCCATGTATTTCCTGAGTCACAAAGAGTGCTAGACCGTGAAGGGGAAGGATTCAAAGAAGTGAAAACTTTCTGACTTTGGAAGGAACTAATGTTTTTGAAGCTGTCCAATCATTCTTACCTCTCTTTGCAACCTTTAGGGAGTCACAATCCATCCAGGAGAATCAATTATTGAATGTAACCGTGAGAGCCTTGTGTCACCATTCCTGTCATGTCACTGTCTCCTCTTGGAGAGCACCACGGGTCTGAAACCAAAGCAGACACATAGTGTGAACAAACTGCAAAAAACCAAAGGATTCAAAATCTGGGAGGCTGGTTAACACCAATGGCCTGCTCAGAGTACTACACACCACATAAACTGGTTGAGGAAAGAATGTTTCTATATACAATACACTCAGGCTCCCACTATCACTTAATCCCTCTTCTATCTACGCCAAATTCCAGCTGCAGCCCGTACTCGCCTCCAAAGGACCAGAGCTAATAGCAAAGTAACAGTCATATCTATTGGCTCCTTCACCACCATTTCACAACAGATATCATATGATTATGTGTTAAGTGGGACTATTTGCACTTTTGCTTATGGCACATATAATTATATAATTCTGTATAATGCCAACATGACTGTTTAAGTAGCAGCTGCTCAGAACTGAGATATTGATTGGACAGCCCAGAAAATACAAACTTATATAAAACCAACCCAGTAAAAAATACACACATACACATACATCTATATGTATTTATACACTTTCAGGACTATTGAATGTGGAACAAAAAGATCATGTCACGGGAACCTGAGGATCCTGCCTCTCCTCTTGCCTGTGAAAGTTTTTGCAGTGACAGGTCGAGTTCTTACAATACAAATTCTGGCTTGACAGAGCCTTTAAAAGTAATGGATGAAACCCATGGAGGTCCTGCTCTCATCCACCAGCTGTTGCTGGTGTTTGTCAGGGAGCAGGCTGGCACTAGATGGCTCTGTCAGAGTTTTAGGTGAGGTGGCCTCACACATAATTGTGCACTGAGTTTGCCAGTGCTTTAAAGTCTGTCTGCAGCAGAGTGGGAGAGGTGAGTGTAGACAAACCATATACAGTCACCCTTTGCACAGTTCCTCCTGGGGTAATAAATGAATAACCATCCCTGTCACAAAAGATATGAAGGAAGGTGCATTTAACTTGCTTTTCTTATTTTTCAGGTGACACATGTCCCAGTTTCATTGCACAGAAACAGAGCTTCCTTGAGCTTTGATTAAATGAATCACAATGTATCAAGGTTAATTTGAAGTACTGCTATATTTTAAAATACATCCTTCTAAGCATATGGGTGAGGTGGTGGCAGTGGTAGGAGTCTGCCACAGAGGTGCTCCATAGAGGTCAAAAGTAGATCACCATTTGTTTAATTTAAATAAATCAATTTGTTAAACAAGGAGCTGCTGAGATTATACAGTCAGAGGGTGGAGAGCAAAGAAAGATAATTATTTTTGTTTGCATAAATCATTTTCTTATTACTTGGGGATCAGGGTGGTGTTGTTTGGGTTTGAGAAAGGAGAGCAAAAAAAGATAACTGTATCAATTTGTTGATCAGGTTTACATGGGATTTTGCTGCTGGGGCTGGAGAAAGCAAAGAAGATCATTATTTTTATTTAAATAAATCAATCTGTTGTGATCAGGGATCACACGAGGTTGTGCCATTTGCAAGGAAGGCATAGGAAATTGTCCTTTATGGATAGCTGGTAACAAATGTTCAGGCACTCTATCAAAAAGAAAAAGGACAAAAAATACCCCAAAACAAAACAAAACAAACCTCAAGACCACAGAGCTGGATTTCTATTTCCTTCTTTTGATTGGTCTCCAGCTTGGTTACACTTTTAACACAATGAATCAGGATTATGCATATGCATGTATGTGGATCCATATATAAACCATGTAGATAGATAGATAGATAGATAGATAGATAGATAGATAGATAGATAGATAGATTAGATAGACATACAGACAGTAGCTATTAGGGCCTGATCCTGAAAAATCCCCTGTGCTTTGGGGCAGTGCCTGATGCAACTACTGTAAAACCCATAATTGCCTTCCCAGGACGTAGGATCAGTTCTCCAGTGGAGAAAATTCACTGAAATCAATGGTCATTCTGTGCACACAAACTTTAAGGGCCTAATATTTGTTGCTTCTATTCTGAGGCAATTAATGAAGCTCTGTGTGTAATTTTAAAGGCCCTTCATGAACTAACTGGAAATCTACAGCACTGAACATCAGTGAACTCATATCCAAAACTAATAGCTTCAGTATCACTGCCAAAAATTGACTAAGCGCTCTTTGTGCCTGCAAATGGGGTTCTGTAGGCACTATCCTTCTATCTGCCTTCAAGGGATAATCTCCTCTTACAAATAAAACAATTGTTTCATTTGCTCATTGCAATGGTTGAATGAGGCTGCAGAAATGAATCTCACTGGTTTTGAGTGTTCTCAAGTCAATCAAGAGTGGATTTGGGGAGTGGGGTTTCTTTCAATTAACGTGTTGCTATTTGTAAAACTAGGTTTAAAAAAATGTCTTTTCACAGGTTTGGATGTGACTCATGGAAACTAATAAGCAAACCACTTCTTTCACTATACCCAGTTAAAGGATGGCTTAAACATAGTGTAATAGTCAAAAATCTGTATCTGCATGATCAAGGTGCTCCATATATTACCTGAGAGTAAAAAGAAGGTGTAATCTAGTTAGCCCTTTAATAAATGAAACAATGTTTAGGTAATTACAAAAAGTAGCGGGTTGCAACCACTCCTTGGATACTTTGAGAGCCAATGGTGTAGTCCAGGGGATCCATTTGTGCTTGTAACAAGAATGATAAATCTAACTAAACATCTTTATTTTTACAGTATGTTAAAGAAGCATTTTTATTTAGTGCAGTCATATATCTCCACATTATTCCGAAGTATGCTTCTTTATTGCTTTTATGTCTCCAGAATTGCCTGAGGAAAGCATCCTTTTCTCCTTGTGTTTCATTGTTGTTACCCTTGTAGACTATAACATGCATAAACTTGATTATGATTAATTGAGGGCTTTGGCAAATTATGTTTTTATTCCTTTCCATCTAAGTCTTCCATCTGCTCAAGAATAAAAAAAAAAAAAAAGAAAAAAAGGAAAATTTACATTTATAAGGACACTTGGGGCTTTCTGGGTAAATCGTCAGAACAACTGGTTCAGCAATAATGGCTACAAGCAAAAAAAGTCTTCCTTCACTCCTACATCATCAACACAAATGCATCTCCATCCTACCAGGGAGGCTGAGAGTGGAGGATAACATTTCCAACAACATTTGACCCAAAATCTTGCTGCAGAGCTGGAATTTCAAACTGAATAGAACCAGTCTAGAATATTGCTCAGTTAGATTCTACCACCAAGGAACCACTTGAAGCAGTTAAGTACAAAGTCTGTAAATATAAACACCTGTGTCCTTCGGCACAATGCATGTAACATCAAGCAGACTATTTTTAAGAGGCTCTGTTGAAGTTCTTACCCAAGGTGATGCAGCTGCATAGACCAGCCCATTAAACCTGGTGAACCACATCAGATAAGGCCCTTCCTTCAGGGTTTATGATTCAGGTATAAGTGCTTGCCATCCCCTGGAAACTGGCAAATGAGGTTACACTTGGCAGCTTGGAGTTTTCCTAATAGGACGAATGATAGAAGCAAGAAGTCATGTTTAACTTGTATGAATGTGAGGAGGAAAAGGCAGGAATTTTTCATTTAAAGACAGACTTGTTCTCCAGCCTTGCTGGCACATAGCACAGAGTGGCGCCTTTGGCCGATGAGAAAGCAAAATTATGGAGGAATTTGCTCCTCTGAGACCACAGAGTTGAAATAACAAAAACCCCAAACAATTTTAGCAACCAGAATGCAGATACAATCAGTCTTTAAAAGGCCGGTCTGGAGAGCCGGTGGCGTGGGGAGAGGGGCCGTGGATTTATGACCAGGTCAGCACCAGTGGCATTTTTCTTGCTCAGCCAATAATGTGAATTGAGTTGCTGGCCTTGGCCCAGGTCCCTGTGAATAACACTCCAAGTGACTAACACCACACCATGCTTGAACCACTACCGAAGACAGGTTAAATCTGCACACCTGACAGTGACATGAACCGCAGAGCACTGGTGTGAGCTGTTACTGTAAATTGGCTGCAAAGATGGTGATCCTGAGGGAGGGACAATAAACAACACCAAAGGTGGGTCTAAGTGCCTGTAAAGATGGCATCTGATGACTAGCAGGGAGGTTACTGCAACATTCCTGCACTCAGGTGGTCAGAGTGGAAGATGACTAAGCATCAAAAGACAAGGAGACTGCGGTTCAACTGAACCGAACTGTATTTAGAGGTAGATACACAAGTTAAACTTCCTCTGCCAGCTTTTGCAAAAGATCCTTGTCAAAGACACAGTGACAGTAATGCTGTAAAACCTCTCAGCACCTCGCTGAGGATTAAATTCTCTGGTAGCCTCACAGTAGGTCAAGAAACTACTTTATGTAACAGACACGGTTTGTGTAGAAAAGCCAATTCTGTGCAAACAGCAACATGGATTTAGAGTCCTCCATGGCAGAGTGAACAAAGTACAGAGCAACAGATGAACACCACATGGCTGGTAATGCAGAGACACTGCCCATACCATGGGAAAAAGCAGTCACTTAATAGTAAGGAAGGGTGTGCTGTTAACCAAATCCAGTTGACGTGCTGGTCAAATCATTTTCCAAGGCTCACAGAATGGAGAGGCTGTATTTACCCACCACTGTATGGCAATCTCAGTAAGAATAATCCACTGAAGTAACTTTTCCAGGGATATATATCACCCTTTCCTGCTGCAATGGTACAGTTTGAATAGAAGTGAAGGTTCTCACCCCTCTGAGAAGCAATCCATGCACCTCCAGGCTCAGACATATCACCACATAGAGTATCTAGTGAGAGAAGTATTCTGGTGACAAAACTACTGGAATCTGCAGTCAGAACCCCCTGGAACTATTGTCCCAGCTTGCTCTGGAGACTACTACAACATCAGAGCCCTGCTGCAGTCCTCCTCCCCTCCCTCTGCTCACACATAGTGTGTACACAAGGGCACAGGAGTCAATTCAGTCTTCTGTTGAAAGCTCTGCATGAAGCCTCTTTAATTTGGCTTTGTGAGAGTGTGTGAATCTCATCCTGACACTTTCCGGGTTCTCAGGGAAATGTTCGAATGGCAGCACAGCCAAAATGGAAAATGCATTCTCATTCTTTGGCAGCAAATAATTTATTTCATATCTACCATCCATTTTTTCTTTTTTTACCCCCTGTTGCCTGTGCTTGTGATTTTAAGCAAAATTAATTTCTGAAGGTTTCAGCTAATAATTATTGGTGAGAAGGTCTTGTCAATCTCTCAGGATAAACAAGAACTCATTCCAGCTGACACAGATTGAATGTCACATGACTATCCCTATTTTTCTGGTTTACTAAATATTTACCTTTCTGCTTTTTAGAAGCATTGTGTAAGAATTTTTTTATCTTCTAATGTAACATGGGAAATAGCCAGTACATGTCAAAACTATTTCTATTATATAAAAAGGCAAATTTTCCTTATTTCATTTCAAGACAAGACATTGTTCAAATTAAAATTAAAATGCACACAGATTATATCTTTTTTTTTTTTTTACACAAATCTATGCAAGATGCTATTTAGGGTGTGCCTCTTTTCCGAACCACAAATTCTTCTAACATCAGATAAAAGAGATTTATTGTCGTATTCCCATTTTATCTTCTAACTTTTGCCCACTGGGAAAGCATAAAGGAGACAGGTGACCCCCCCTAGAAAAGACTGTAGAAAAGGATTTTACATCAAGGTACTTGGAAGAAGCTCAGATGATCTTTTGGAAGTTGCCAACCTTGCCAGAGATTTTCCCCACTGCCTGGAGCAGACTGCTTTCCTCCTTTGTGCCTCAGTTTCCTACCTGTAAAGTGAAATGCACAGAAAGATATAACAGTTCTTTCTTTTTCTTTTCTTTCTTTTTTTTTTTTTAATTCCTATTGCAAACTCTTCCAGGCAAGTCTGATTATGCACTTAGCAGAGGGAGGCTCCAAACTCAGCAGGAGCCTTTAGGTATTCCAATGGTATAAATAACAATAACTGTGATGGGGTGTTAAAATAGAACTTGCTCTTTGTTCTCTGCAATGTGAATCAAACTGTGGCTGGACTTTTATTTCACAGCAGCAGCCAGTTTATTTATGAGAGGATTTATCAGAAGTGGTTGGGTTTAATTTCCTCTAATTCACGCTGTATGAAAAATGACAACTGTCTGATTTTAATCTAAAACCTGATGATAGGGCTTCCCAGAAATAACAAAAATACCGCAATGGAAGAATCCAAACAGTTACTGTAGGAGTGCAGCAAAGGCTGATCACGCCTGCTGCCTCACATCTCCACTGCATTCCCTCCCTGCTTCAGCTCTACCAATGGTGTCCCCAAAGCCTGGATCACTGAAGCAGTACCTGAAATATTACTGGTAAGAGAAAGAATTTGAGGAGTTCATGCGCCTTCTTTGGCATCCTGATTCACAGAAAGAGTTGCTCCTTTGTTCTGAGAGTGGCTTTTTTATATTTGACCAAGGGGATGTGTTTGTTAAGGTTTCTTTCCAGAGGCGAGAGGAGGAGGGAGAGGTTGTGAAAAAAACACCAACCTCTTCAAAAGGGACAAATGCATAAAGTTAAATATTAATGTGCATCAACAAGCTCACAGATTACTCTGGCATGAAAAATAATAACACAAAAAGTGATGGAATTCCTTTTCAAACAAATAAGAGAACGATTCAAAAACATGGGTAATGAATACCACCCTGTGATCAACAGGAAATGCTAAGAATAACTGTATATCATGTGTGGCTTCAAATTTACAACCAGGACATATAATCTCATTGTAAGAAGAGAGTCAAGTTCAAGAACTTAGCCTCTACAGTAAAGCTCTCATTTTAACTAAAGAAGCTGAGGTCGACGGCCTCTCAAATGAAACAGATAAGGCGACATAGGGTTCTTGTCAGAAACAAATGTTATGTCTCTCCCTACTGAAAAGCTTAAAGATATTATCAGCAAAAGCCTAGTTGGGCCTGAAATGGGTCCCAGAGAAGTAATATTAACCAGGCTCCTGGCAGATCATTTATTTATCTCAAGCTAAATTCAATAAAGAGAGCCATATATAAGTGAGGGAAAATAATGCAGCTGCTAGTAATTTATCATTGGATGGAAAGTCATTGTTATCCTTATCTCTCCAATGATGTTCTATTTCCAACTGGTAATGAATTATGGGGCTTGCCACATCTTTACTATGT
Organism: Pitta sordida; assembly: GCA_013390025.1. Classification (NCBI taxonomy): domain Eukaryota; kingdom Metazoa; phylum Chordata; class Aves; order Passeriformes; family Pittidae; genus Pitta; species Pitta sordida. The sequence continues at coordinate 794,011 of WEKX01009951.1, read as the reverse complement.
GACAGGTCAACACTACCTCATGGGTACTGTACTGTATTTATGCAATCGATAGAGGGTTTGCTGAGAAAATATTGGCAACCATTTTGTGAGAGTGACCTAGAGCTGCATGGCCTTATGATCCATGGTGGTGGTCAGTGGACAGAGCAGCGTTTCTATACTCCTTTAAAACAAAGACGTCTTTGAATGTTTTAAAAGTGCTTTTCACGTCGCTCTTTATGAAGCCAAGCATGTGAAGAGAGCCACTGGATGGTTAATTAGAAAGCATTCTGCTCATTTAAGCTGGCTCAGCCACCAAAGGGGTCTTTTCTGTTCCTTTGTTGCATTTATTAGAGGGATTTATTAAATCAAACTTCGGTAGAGACTTACTCAAAATTATTTGTGCCTGTGGTGTTGGGGCATAGCAGAGGCACGAAGAGCAGAGTTTTGGCCAGGCTGCTGCTGAGATGTAAGGACAGGCTAACGAGCAGCACTGGGTGCCCCACGGAGCTCCCAAATTCCACACTGAGTTCTAAGGTGGAAGCCATGCAACTCCACACTGCATTTGCTTTCCTCAAGTCAGCTGTGAGGGACCCTCCCAGCACAACCCCTGCCAGAGGAGCGGTGAAAGACAGTGCTCGGTGATGGATGGCTCCAGCAGGAAGAACCCTGCTACAGGGACACGTGGCAAGGGAAAGGTTTCTGAAACAGTCCCTTCTCTGGCACCGCTCTCCCATCTCTGAACCAATTATGTTCGTGTCTTCTCTCTCCTCTACTTCTTCCCATTGGGCTTGGCTTTCATTATTCACAAGGAAAGTTTCATGTGGCCTGAAAAGTTTGTATTTATACCAAAAAAAAAACCCAGAAATGCACTTTTTAAATTTTATACGGATTGAGACAGGGATATATATCACAAATGGCTTAAAAATTCGTATTTTCAAAAACACCTCTTGAAGAACAAAGAGAAAATCCAAACAAATTATAATTATTCAGGAAAAAAAAGTAAGTATTCTAGAATCAGCAGTCTTTCGTAATTAATAATTAACAAATAAATTAAAAAACAACAACACAACCACAGTTAGACCCGAACCAAATTTACAGATTAGGTCACTTGGTCTTAAGGCCATTTAGTTCATTATCTCCTCATGGTACCAGTGCTGTGGGTTTGAACCCTATATGGGCATTTGCTTGGGAGTTGGAGTCGATCTTTGTGGGTCCCTTCCAACTTGGAATATTCTGTGGTCCTGTGATTTTTCTCCATTGAGACTACACATTTGTGGACATGGGTAATTTCAAGAACTAAGCAATCCAGAAAGTACCATTTTGATTCTTTTGGTTTGGTTAGGTAGCAAGCTAGAAAAATATACATCCTTTAAGGCAGAGTAGGGACATATTTAGAAAAAAAAAGGAAATTACACTTTCACTGAAGAGAAGAAGCAGCCATGCCAGTGGTAAAAGCCACTGATTGCAGTAACATTCATTCTTATCCATGCAAAGGGATGTCCAGATGTGTTGCATGACCAGTGCTGAACCTTCAGACCTTTCTAGAAGAGCACAATAGGACGGGATCATACCCAAGGGACAACTGAGGCAATGAGAGGAAAAGTAAAGCTGTCTTTTCCCATTGTTGTGGGAAAAGGAAATTTGGACACGTTGGCCAGCTACAGTTCACTTATATAACATATTAGGTGACCTAAATGATATTAACTAAGGTGGCTTACATGAACTCAGGTGAAAAACAAACGTGGATAACTCCATCCATTGTTAAATAACGAGAACATTTCCTGGCCACAGAGACAGGCTGTGCCTTCTGGCATGCAGGCATGTGTTAATGTGTCTCTTTGGCTCTGCATGTTTAGGAAAGTCTTAGTAATGGAAAAACGAGGATGTTGTAGGTGCAGGCTGAAGTCCTTTGGCAGAGCAGCGTGTGCAAGAGCTTGACCAGAGCCTGCTGGATCGTACTCCGGCCCAGGCTGTGATAGCAGTCTGTCAGCTCCCCGAGCGCTAACACTCATTCACAAAGATTCACAAAGTCAATGAGAGCACTGCCATATCCTGGAGTAAATAATGTCGTTTTCCCATGCACCGACTGAGATATAAATTCCATATGGTTTGGCTATACCAGAAGGGGTCTTGCCCAGATCACATTAACATATGAAAGCTCTGATATTTTCATAATCAGTTAACTCAAGGGGTCATCCAGCTGATGCCAGGAAAGTCTTGCCTTTCTTTTAATAGCGGAGGAACTGTAATGGATTTTCACAATTTAAACAAGTGTTATAAATAGAAAAAAAAAATCCAGGTGTCATAACTCATATAAACCAAGATAATCCAGAGAAATATACTCCTTGAAAACAACTATTGACTTCTGAGTATATCATAACTAGCAAGGAGTCTGCTATTTGTCAGATACTCTTTCTCATGTAGTTTCAAACACACTGTCAAAACTGTGTTTAACTTCTAGCTCCCAGACCTTCTACTTACATACCGATCAACCAATTCACTTTTTAGTTTCCATTGTTTGGAGGTCTACCCCAAAATTTTTGAAGGAAAAAAAACCAACACCAAAACCCTTAAAACATTGTCTTAGAACTACTTAGGTTTATAGAGGTACAGTCTGCTGAGAATGATGTATGTGTTTAATAATATGTTCCCAGGTTAATAAAATACTAGATTATTTTTGGACTACAGAATTCAAATGGAAGGAAGTTTAACCATTAGGAACCTGTTTACTATTACCAAGAGAATAGCCAGTTGGCAGGTCAATACCTATCAGCACAAATAAAGAACCACAGCAGCCACCTGTGCTTAAGGCTTGTCCCTGTTAGGAAAAAAATGAAAAGGCAAAACTAGAGACTGCTGGGTTCTTTTCAGTGTAAAATTAAAAAATAGAGGGTATTGTTCTGGGACTACTGACTTTAGAATTTAGACCACACAACAAAATCTCTTCCAGGGTGTATAAGATAAAAAGGGCAGCAAATAACTGCATCAAACCTTTTCTCTGGATAAATATTTCAGTGCAAAGCATGCTGAAATATCTCAGACAGCTTCTTCATGGGATGAAGATTTGCCCTGAAAGGAAGTCTGCACACAGGGATATTTCCCCTTCCTCTGAATACCCCCATCATTGAGCCAGTTGGAGATTGGCCATTTAAAGTTGAAAAGGCCAGTAGACACCTGTGTCAAGTGCATCCTTCCTTTACCAGATGGAAATAATTGGAGCCTTGAGAAAGTTCTCACTTATTGTCCTCTGAATGGGTCAGAGGGATTCACACCTGCACAAGAGCTGCAGTGTCTCACAGACCAACACTCACTGCGAAAACTCACACTCCCAGGAATATCAGTGGGATTTCTGTTATGGAACCTGAGGACATCTATTGCCAGCATGGAATATTTTCAGAGGCAACAAAATGTTCCTACAGAATCTAGGACATATATCAATCCTGAAATTAAATGCAGAGGAGAAGGGGTTTTCCCTCTGATTTCTTATTTCCACATGAAGTCTACTGTTCCCAGGTTTTCTTCCCTCCCCAAGTTTTCTAGTGTAGGCTTCCTTTCTGAACATTGATAAGACATCCACAGAGCAAGACAAAGAGGCAAAAACTAAAACCAAAAAGAAAATAAACCAAAAACAAACAAACAAACAACAAACCCACAACAAGAAAACAAAGCAAACCACCAAAACAAGGCGGAAAACCAACTAAAAGCAGATTGCTCCTATGAACAGCTTTTATTTCATTGTCACAGGACCTCAACCTGGACTTGTCTAATGTTACATAACCTTTTGGTACCCTGCCCTCTGTTTGTCCTGTTGAAAGAAGACCAGCAATGAGAGCACAGAACTGCTCTCCTGGCTCAGAGGCAGCACGGTTCCCAAGGAGCCCTCCAGCACTGCCTGTGGCCAAAACACTCCTGCAATGGTCCAGCTTGACAAGGTAGTGCTGCTCCTGCCCAAAAACCCATTGCCAGGAGGGCAGCAGAGGTTGAGACCACTCTACAGCTCATGTCATGTGTTCTTATAATGAGCAAACAAGCACAGGGTCAGGAATGAAATATGAATATTGAGACTCCATTTATCAACAGAGAAATGAGTGCAATGGACTCAGCAAACTTTCAGGACAAGCTCATGGGAGTTTGACTGGAATACAGGGCTCCAGGTCTAATTAGGCAGAGCTTGACTGCAGCACAACCAAGACAGATCAAGACACTTTTTCAGCACATGGAATACACATTTTTTTCTTTGAATGAGAATTGTAAACTCTTGGTTCTGTGTTGGCTTGCTAAACATCATCTTTTTCTTTTTTTCCAGCTTCCAGAATCAAGCCTCCAAGAAAATAAATAAACACTTCAACTGCCAAAAAAATGACAAGTTTTAAAACATATAAAGAACCTCACTACAAACATTTTATAGAAACAGTTCCAGCTTTCAGGTAGTGTTGTTTTAATGTGGATTTCTTTCAAATACTGAAAATACTTAACTACTGAATTTTAAAAAGTAAATCTCAATATATGCAATTCTTACTCTCACATGAGCCTAAGTTTGTGGAGAGAGATATTGCTGTATTTTGCTTCCTTTTCTTGTACAACCTAAATTCTGTATCTCAGACAATTGATCCATAAGAACAAGCCAGGATAGGTAATAAACTCCCTGTCATTTGAGTTTTAAATCAAGATTGAATGTCTTTCTACATTATATGCTCAAGATCTACCACAACCTCCATGAAGGAATCACGAAGCAAAATCCTCTGGCTTTATGGGATTCAGCCAAGGTGATTATAATGGTTCCTGCTGGCCCCAAAAATCAGTAAAATAGGTGAAACAGAAACTACAGTTGAAATTCATCCACACGCAAAGCCCTGGTGATAAAACTTTGAACAGAATTTCAGTCCAAGTGTTTAGAAAGTCTTAGGCCACCCTGCATCCAAGTGCAAATTTTAAGCAACCCCCCTGAATTACACATGGAGAAGGATGGCTGTGTCAAACCTTATTAAGGTTTTGTTTTGCATACTGTGAGAGGAAATAAAAAGCATTGCCTCCTGCCCCAGGGTTCCTGCTGGAAGAGAAAGACCAGCTGGGACCTCTTGTGGAATGTAAAGGAAGCTTAACATTTATCTGCCTCTGCTCTTGTTGGTATTTATTGGAGGAGCTCTTAAAACACGCATCTCCAAGGAAAAAAAACCAAAAACCTCTAAGGAAGTTCTTTTGATCAGCAGCAAGTTTCAGAACGGCTGAGGGCCTTGCTACGCATCCTCCAGGCTCATCAGACTCTGATGAGTAATGCTGAGGCACCAGGGAAGGAGGATGGGCACCTTGCAGTGCTGTACATGAGAAACTCTGCTCTGTGAACTCCATCACCTCTCCATTTCAATAATGCCTATTGTGGAATAAAGTTCATCAAGGGAAACACTGGCTCCACAGCTCACTACTATAAATCATATGTTGAAGGGCAAAACACATAAAATTGCCGTGAGATTTGGAGCAGTCTGGGAAATGCATGACTTCAACACCCCACACGGGCAGGTGCCCACTGGTCCTTCTGCACGGATACACAACCCAGGTCAGTGAGCAGAGACTGGCCACAAATATATTCACACAAAATGTACATGGGCACTAGTAAACACACATATTCCACCATAAAGGGATTATGCGACTCTTCCCCGGACTTCTGGAATGCACATTGTGTTACCAAACAAAGGAAATTATGCAAAGACGGCCCCAGAGGCAGGGTAACCATGATTCTGCTCCCACTTGTGAATACTGGGCAAACACTTACTAGCCACAGTTAATTACCTGCCTCTGCTCGTTTTGTTAAATGATCAAAGTAATGCATCCACTGGTTGCATATGAATGTGACTATTTGTACACAATTACATTTATACAGGAGTGGTACAGGGCCAGATCCTGCAGCATTTGTCATTACTCACACAGGGGTCACCTTATTGAGGAAATTTCTTCTCCCTCCTCGGCATCAGGACTGCAGGATGCAGCTGAACTTCTGCAATATTAAGGTGATACAGTTCTACAGCAGAGTAAGGAAAGAATCAATTCTTCTTAAAGTTCATACCTTCCTCCTTGGCCCACCTGATACACATGAAATATTTGTGAAATCAATTTCAGAACGACCAGATGAGGTACTGGAAGTACCACAGTGAGTTCAGCACCTGGGATGGGAGCATATTACTTCCTTCCCCACAGGATCATTGCACTACATACAATAAACCTTGATTCAAGAGATGCTGCCCTGCCCACAGCCTCACACAACCCATCAGATGAACAGTTTGCCCCTTTCAGCCACAGCCGTGCAAAGGACCATTCTAAAACCTTAAACATTCTTCCGTTTCCTCAGTGCTGTGCAGCAGTTTGGATCAGCACTGAGTCATGCTGAGGTCCTTCAAAACCAGTATTTCTGGCACAATGCAAAGAAAATTGTGGATCTTGCCTGTCTACAATGAGAAATGTATTACCAACCCATCAGGAGTGGAAAACACAGAGGAAGAAGGATATTCACAAGGTCTGGTTCCTGGGCCACTGAAGCCTTTAGGTGGCTTTCTCTTGCCGNCAAGGTCTGGTTCCTGGGCCACTGAAGCAGCTTTCTCCTGCCAAATTTGGAGGCAAGCAGCTAAACTTCCAACTGGGGCAATTCAGTCCATATTTGTTCCCAATGAGACAGAAAAAGTTTCACAGACCTTAGCAAATCCAGCTCATGGTTTTGCTCTCTTTATGAGAGCTTTGGATATGCTCTCCTGGCAAAGAACAAGGAAAACTTTGCAATAAAATATGGAATTCACTAAAATTCTGATAAAAGGGTGTGCAGAAGGAACTCTACTTAGTGCCACTGTAGAAAACACTTTAAAACACATGCATAAATATTTATGCAGCTTCCCTTTATTTCAGGAATTGTTTGTTATTCCATTTGATCATAGTACTTCTCCAACTTCTAATATTTTTGGATAATGTTCTTGCCTTCATTTGTAATCACTCTTTATTTGGCGTGGAAGATGGATTTTTCCAATTTTGTGCTATTATATACCTTAGCATGGAAAGGATTAGATGGGTTTTTTCTTTTTCCTTTTAGTCCTTATTTAACTGCTTGTGAGCTTCAGGGATTTAAATCCCAGTAGGTCTAATTCCAGGATTATATGTATCTAAATATCCAGTAAATCATTTAGCAGCAACTCCAAATAGCCCCTCCAGTTAGGTCTCCAGCTAAAAACTGAAGTTAGCCAGAAGCATTAGATTTGAGTAAAAGTTATTAAGTAATGCAGAATCACTAATTTAGAGTCTGATTCTACTTGCTTCAAAGCTGATAAAATTTATACCCACTTCAGTGGAACATGGCAAGGCCTTCAAATCCTCTTCTCAGNCTGAGGCTCTTAAATCCACCATTTCCTAGCACTGACTGATCCTCTCCAACCTGTACAAAAAGTGGTTTTGTATCTGACTCTTTTCTTGCAGTATCATGGAGCAAGTGACTGTTAAGGGACACAAACCTCAGCACAGAAGGCACTTAACATACACAGGGAATGAGCCTGGTTGTTCTAACAGGGCCAGAAGGAACCAGGACTAAGGTGTGGTGAGGTGATAAACTGAGCATCCCTCCCACCCTTAAGGGTAAGTTCTTGTTTAAACTCCCTTTATATTGGGTGTGTCAGAGGTGTGGGGCTAGAGGATCTGCCATAGCCAAAATTAACATGTGTTCTTCTTCTGTAAAACAGATATAAAAAAGCTTTTCCTTTCCAGACAGAGGGTTCTTTTTTCCTGCATGAGTGTCAACACAGAGTTCATTTCAGGCAAGATCTGTGGTGAAGAGAAAGGTAAGGTTAGGTGAGGAGCCCTTCCCATCAAACCACACTTGAAGGAAGGCCAGGACTTCAGGGCTGGATTAGGACCGGGCACATCCCAGCACATAGGGTGGTGAGTAAGATGGATCCCCTCAAGAAGTCATCGAGTCTCAGAAACCCACCTTGCATTTTCAGTTTCCTTCTTTATACAGGATGGGAAGGTTGTATTATGTAGTTATTTGATTATATATAATATATATATGTATATATATAGAAGTAATCTTTTATATTATAGTAGATCATATTAGTTTTCTAATGCACTACCTACCATCCCTTGCACTGGCTCAGGCAGTTAGAACAGTGGATAAGACAAATAGAGGATCAGGTTGTCCTTGTCTCCATGGATGTCCTGCAAGGAATGAGCAACCAAACAGGTAGACTTGTTTACTCCTCTATGTCTGGATCCNGCAGCTGAACTTCTGCAATATTAAGGTGATACAGTTCTACAGCAGAGTAAGGAAAGAATCAATTCTTCTTAAAGTTCATACCTTCCTCCTTGGCCCACCTGATACACATGAAATATTTGTGAAATCAATTTCAGAACGACCAGATGAGGTACTGGAAGTACCACAGTGAGTTCAGCACCTGGGATGGGAGCATATTACTTCCTTCCCCACAGGATCATTGCACTACATACAATAAACCTTGATTCAAGAGATGCTGCCCTGCCCACAGCCTCACACAACCCATCAGATGAACAGTTTGCTCCTTTCAGCCACAGCCGTGCAAAGGACCATTCTAAAACCTTAAACATTCTTCCGTTTCCTCAGTGCTGTGCAGCAGTTTGGATCAGCACTGAGTCATGCTGAGGTCCTTCAAAACCAGTATTTCTGGCACAATGCAAAGAAAATTGTGGATCTTGCCTGTCTACAATGAGAAATGTATTACCAACCCATCAGGAGTGGAAAACACAGAGGAAGAAGGATATTCACAAGGTCTGGTTCCTGGGCCACTGAAGCCTTTAGGTGGCTTTCTCTTGCCGAATTTGGAGGCAAGCAGCTAAACTTCCAGCTGGGGCAATTCAGTCCATATTTGTTCCCAATGAGACAGAAAAAGTTTCACAGACCTTAGCAAATCCAGCTCATGGTTTTGCTCTCTTTATGAGAGCTTTGGATATGCTCTCCTGGCAAAGAACAAGGAAAACTTTGCAATAAAATATGGAATTCAGTTCACTAAAATTCTGATAAAAGGGTGTGCAGAAGGAACTCTACTTAGTGCCACTGTAGAAAACACTTTAAAACACATGCATAAATATTTATGCAGCTTCCCTTTATTTCAGGAATTGTTTGTTATTCCATTTGATCATAGTACTTTCTCCAACTTCTAATATTTTTGGATAATGTTCTTGCCTTCATTTGTAATCACTCTTTATTTGGCGTGGAAGATGGATTTTTCCAATTTTGTGCTATTATATACCTTAGCATGGAAAGGATTAGATGGGTTTTTTCTTTTTCCTTTTAGTCCTTATTTAACTGCTTGTGAGCTTCAGGGATTTAAATCCCAGTAGGTCTAATTCCAGGATTATATGTATCTAAATATCCAGTAAATCATTTAGCAGCAACTCCAAATAGCCCCTCCAGTTAGGTCTCCAGCTAAAAACTGAAGTTAGCCAGAAGCATTAGATTTGAGTAAAAGTTATTAAGTAATGCAGAATCACTAATTTAGAGTCTGATTCTACTTGCTTCAAAGCTGATAAAATTTATACCCACTTCAGTGGAACATGGCAAGGCCTTCAAATCCTCTTCTCAGGCACTTGCCTTCTTCCCAGCCAAATACTAATCAAAGTCTCCTCCTCCTCTGATTTAAAGTTCAGCTCTCATTCCCATAACCATTGCATTTTTATTCAGATAAACACTGTCAGGTTGAGTTGACCCAAAATTTAGATTTATTGAAAATGAAATTAAACTAGCAACAGAAAGCTTTCTGTATTTGTTTTTCTAAATTACAGTGAAAGCAGCTTCTTGGTTTGGACATCAATTTTCCTTGGCATCATCTACAGCCTGAACATTGAAGCACTGTGCTCATACATGAAAAAAAAATAAGGGACAGAAAAAAGTGAAATTGAGTTATAGCTTTTCCTTCTTTGGGCTTAGTGAAAAGTAAATGTGGTATTAAAGATCAGAAGCAAATCTGGTTTCTTGAGGTCTATCGTTCAGAATAATCAAAAGCAATACTAATAGCAAAGATAAGGAAATCACTGTGTTTAACTGTGCCTTTTAATTTGCCGGTGCTCCTTTAAGCATGGCATAGAGAGTGAGCAAGGCTTTGCCCTGCCAGAGTGGTGAGTACAATCACAGACTTGGGCCAGTTCCCATCAGGTGTGTCTGAGTTTTAGGTAAGGCATTGTTCCACTGGCACCAACACCAGCAGCACTGGAGAGGCACAGGTGTTCCAAGGTCAGGTTTCTGGTTGGGTTTGAGATGACTGAGGCTCTTAAATCCACCATTTCCTAGCACTGACTGATCCTCTCCAACCTGTACAAAAAGTGGTTTTGTATCTGACTCTTTTCTTGCAGTATCATGGAGCAAGTGACTGTTAAGGGACACAAACCTCAGCACAGAAGGCACTTAACATACACAGGGAATGAGCCTGGTTGTTCTAACAGGGCCAGAAGGAACCAGGACTAAGGTGTGGTGAGGTGATAAACTGAGCATCCCTCCCACCCTTAAGGGTAAGTTCTTGTTTAAACTCCCTTTATATTGGGTGTGTCAGAGGTGTGGGGCTAGAGGATCTGCCATAGCCAAAATTAACATGTGTTCTTCTTCTGTAAAACAGATATAAAAAAGCTTTTCCTTTCCAGACAGAGGGTTCTTTTTTCCTGCATGAGTGTCAACACAGAGTTCATTTCAGGCAAGATCTGTGGTGAAGAGAAAGGTAAGGTTAGGTGAGGAGCCCTTCCCATCAAACCACACTTGAAGGAAGGCCAGGACTTCAGGGCTGGATTAGGACCGGGCACATCCCAGCACATAGGGTGGTGAGTAAGATGGATCCCCTCAAGAAGTCATCGAGTCTCAGAAACACACCTTGCATTTTCAGTTTCCTTCTTTATACAGGATGGGAAGGTTGTATTATGTAGTTATTTGATNTTGGCAGGACAACAGAGCATTGAATTCATTCATCTTTATCTCCTCAGCAAAGGAAGACACCAATGCAGCCTTCCTTTACTGACCACTCAATCTTCTCTGCAAACTATTCCCTACATGGGGCACAGTGTACTCAGCTCAATCCTTTTAAATGGCCTTGAGAAATCTGATTTTTAATGAATGAACAGTTAAAATGGAGAAATAACATATTCCATTGGTGCCATGTCATCCTGGTCCATCATTCATAAAATTTTGTGAGCATCTAGACCCTGTCGACAGACGTGCTTCAAAGAGCAGGTGGGATCAGCAGTCTGCAGCTTCAGAAACAGACAACATCTAAATCCACCATCATTTCCGTAACATCTCCGCCTGAATATGATAGATAAGGATTTCAGGCAGGCATGCCAAAGATAAAAGGAAAGCTACCCCTTGCTCTTGTTTAATTTCCCTTCCAATTTCCTAAAAGGCCTGTTGCGGGAATGACTGTCACCAGAAAGATACAGGGCCCAATTTACAGCCATTGCACAGAACTGCAATAAGCAGTTGCAGTCTATAATTTTCAAGTAACACCACATTTATGAAAACTGCAACAATCCCTTTTGCTGTGATTTGTGGATTCTGATGGCAGAAGAGCCAACCTCTCTCGCAGGCAGCTGAGAGCAAGAAGAGAGAAAGATGAAGAAAACCAAACTGGCTGCTGCCTCAGCATGTAGACAGCAAAATAAATAAAAAACAGCCTTAAAAAGCGTTAATAAAATATCCGCTAAGAGTAGAAGGGGAGATTAGAGTTGACAAGTTGGCCATAGGGCCTTCTTCAGGCTCTTCCAGTTAGAAATGAGACAAGATGACAAGTAGAGAAATTGAACTATGTTGACACAGCCTGCATTTTCATAAATTTCCTGCTCCATTTTTTATATTTAAAAAAACCCCAACAAACTAACCTGCAATAGGAAAAAGACAATTCAAACAAAAGCTTATTGTACTGGGCAGTTCTACATGTCCTGTACCAGCCTTTGGAACAAATGTTAGAGTAACTGCAAGACTCATCACAGAAAATGCATTGGATTTACTTAAGAATCACCTCTGATTTTTTTCACCAAGGATTCTATTTGAGTGGAAAGACTTCAGGACGAGTTGGAAGAGGTCCCAGATCATCCTGCAGTTTTTAGGAAGAGCAGTGTTGTTACTACAATAGTGAACAAGAAAACAGAGTGGCTAAAGTTTCTTATCTTTTTGGTATTTTTCAAGATATTGTCAAAAATCAGTAGAAAAACTTTAATTAGGTCTAATCCTTTTCTGCTCCTCTTACACCTCTGGAGAGTCAAACCCAGAGTTCCACACTACCATCAATTCATTCACTCTGTGCTTCAAGCAACTTAAATGTTTTCAATCTGAAGCATCTCCACTTTTTCCTCCAAAAAGTCATTCTATTATTAAGGAAATTATAACTACACCTCTAATTTTGCTGTCTGGGAGTTTCTTTCTCAATCCAAGATTTGTGAACTGGGAGTTTTTATCCAAATTGCTCAGACTAAGCAAAGGCAATACAAGAGATTTTCCAATTACGTCATTTTATTTTTATCATCATCATTATTGTCATGATCTTTTCTTTGGCATTTTGGCTCTTACCTAACCAAGGTGTGCAGTGCTGCACAGCACGTAGTCTGCTTCTCATTTCCAATGAGCACAGCCATGCAGAGATCGGAGGTCCAACACAGAGTTTATCATAAGTGCATCTAGTATTGCTTCTAATCAGTGAACTGCACAACATCAGTGAAATGGAGCTGAAGGCTGGCAGTCTACAGGTTTCCTCATGCAGTGAGATCAGTAATAAGGACGTTTCAAGAGAACAGGTTTCCATTATCTTCAGTCATACTTTCAGTTGCTTGGCTGTTTTGATGTTCACTCCACCTTCTTTGAGGGGGGCAGTACAAAATTTAATTAATCCCTTGGGATCACAGAGGGCTTGAAAGGCAATAGAATAAATCTGTCTTCATCATATTAGACATGGGTTGAAAGCAAGACTCTCCGTAGAGTTTATAACCTTTGTAATAACTTCTGCAATCTTAACCCTAAGCAGAACTTAAGTTGTTGGTCCTGCTGGAGAAACCATGCCTAACAGATCTTTTTGTTACAGTTGTGTTAGGAAGCACTCACCTACGGTTGAGCTGGCCTTTAAAAACTGAGGATCTGCTGAACTTATGAGATAGCACAAGACAGCTGGACTTTGTTAGCTGGGCTCTTGCCCCAAGATTGAAAGTCTAGTAAGGCCCTGGTCACAGTGCATTCACTACTTCAGGCCAGCCTTGGCCTAATGAAGTCTAGGGAAGTGGTACATGATTGTTTAAAGACTGTAGTGGTCAACACTGTCCCTGCACTGGAACACCCAAGATGGAAAGAGGCAGACCAACAACAAGCTTTGGCAGCACAGCAATGGTGAGGGAACAGGCAAACCAAGACAGGAGGAGCTTTCTTGCTCACCAGCTTCAGTTATTTCCTTACCCAAACAACCAAGGCTTCCTCAGACTGCCAGGGACTCTTAATGAAAGAAGTTATGTAAGGGCAGAAAGTTTGATTCACTGAGTCGCCACAATGGCAACACGTTTACACAACTTCTCCACCCAAAGTCAAGAGGTTTAACCTGTAAGGATAATTGCACCCCTTTGGCAAGGGTGGCACAGAGCACTTAAAAGTTAATCAAAGCAGAGAAAAAGGGAAAGCAACATCATTTGGGATAATTGGAGCAAAGAGGTAATACATATCTCAGTGTCACAGGGAAGATTACCCAATGCAATATGCATTTATTCTTATCTCAGAATTGTATTTATCAAAGTAAACCATGCTTAAGTTAAAAGGAAGCACATAAATCTTCTTCTATTGTCATTTTGCAACTCAAAGCAGCACTAATTATATTATAGATCTTCCAGAAGTATGTATAGTAATTACCAGTTTCAGCCACATTATTAGACTTGCAAATACAATTTGCTCTTTACAAGTCAGGAGCAAAGGGTCAGACCAAAACAGGGGAAAATCAGAACACATTCAAGAAATCAAGTAGCAATTTCTAATTGTCCTGGAACTTCTGGAATGGGCTGCCCAGGGAGGTGGTGGAGTCGCCATCCCTGGAGGTGTTTAAGAGAAGACTGGACAAGGAGCTTAGTGACATGGTCTAGCTGGGGGGTGTAGGGCTGGATGACCCTGGGCCCCTTCCGGCTCGGAGTGGCCTGCTAGACTGTGAAGCATCTAGGTTGGTATTACGCTCTGGGATGTGCTCTTGGTCTCTGTACGGGTATTAGATGGTGAGTTGGACTAGATGATCCTTGTGGGTCCCTTCCAACTCATAATTTTCTGTGTTTCTGTGATTCTGTGATTCTCTGAATTCAAATGGATGAAGACACCACTTTTAAGACATCCACGGGTTTTCTTGCTGAACTCTTTCCTTTTGATCAGCTCAAGTTATGACTTATATTGGGGTTTTCTGTGTGATCTACTTACAGAGATTCTCAGGGTCTGACTTTGGCCGAAACTCAACGTATTAGAATCAGGGACAGTTCACTTCAGATCTTAAGATCTTTCAGGAAGAAAAATTTGTGTTGTTGTCCCTAGCACAGGAGTAAGCTTCAAGGCCTGTGAAGGTCCTCAGAAACCCTTGATACCACATTCTTCTGTGGTTGAATGGTAGCACCATTTTTGTCACTTAAATAAATGCACAGAAAGAAAATGTCATTAAATAACCGAGGTATGGTTATACTACCCACTTTCTCCATATACATAGGTGAAGATAAAAGCACTACCAGGCATAAATACTAAGAATTACTTATATATGCATAAATACATGGGAAAACCACTTCTATTACCAACCTGTTTTATTTGTCTGGGTTTCATATCAACTGAGCACTGGCTGGATTTCTTAAACCAACAGGAATTATCTGGACAAAAGGCTGAAACGTTGTCATGCAGCAAAAATGGTTTTCAAAAATATTATGTGAATTATGAGCTGAACTATAAAAAGATATTTAATAAAATTTACTTTTTATGAAGTCATTTTAATTCCAATATTCTCCAGTAGAAAATACAGATGTACTAACACTTATTCTGAATTAAAACAAAACCATTGTTTATATTTCCTCAAAAGGGTGATAGAAATGCAATAGCGACTAGAATGATTTGGTATACAATTGGTTAATATTTTCTGTTAAGGCACTTGGGGCACTTAAATATCATAATATCTTTCTACCGTAATAAGTACAGCTTATTATGTGAAGTCACAAAAGTAAGATAAAAGTGTGTGCTTTCTTTCTGAATTATAAATTGGAAAACATTTTGATGTCTTTACTGGAAAGGTTTAACATGAGTGCAAAGCCGTATTATTAATGAGAATAACCATACACTCATTTAAGCAATGACATCTTCATATTGCTTTGTGGCCTTAGTGTCTAGTCTTGCAAAGTACTGAGTTTCCTCCACTCTCTTTGAGAATAAGAGTTGAAACAAAAGTGGGAAACACTCTTCTATGTCCAGATGGATGGGCAATGCTTAATGTGTAACATCCTCCTTGGGAAAAGAATCTGAAGAAGAGTTTCATGATTAATATCCAATTTCCAGGCTTTTACAGTCCTTGGCAATCATTCAAATCTAACACTGAACCAAGGGAAAGGTTACAAAGCCAAAGGCCACAAACCTGTTTTAACTGGTATAGTGGGTTCAAAGTTTCCTCTAAGATCTTGAGCTATAGTTTCCACATATCACCAAAGCAAAAAACCTAAGTAGCCCCACAGATAAGGGCCTATTTACTCTAGATGAACTGAAGAACTACGATGAATCACACTTTGGACCTTGTTCTTAGCCATAATTAATACCTGATTATTTTGTTACTCACTGCTGATTGACTTCAGTATAACCCTTGAGAATTGTTTAGGAGTAAAATGAGCTGGAGAGAAAAAAAAAAAAAAAGGATGGTGGGAAAATAATATGTCTCCTTGACAAAGTGAAAGCACATTAAAGTGCCTGCAATCATTGCTATTCAAGTTCTTGCTGAAAACTTATTGGGAATCCCACTGACTGTGGAGATTACAGGAGAGAGTGGTCTCAAACATAAGTGTATGGGTGAAAGAAAACAGGGAGAAGAAAGAAGCAATAATGCAGTCCTTACTTACCTGTGCTTGACATCTGCAATCCCCTGGTGGTTACAGTCTTGACACAGGACTGGTTTTAGTTCTGTTACTGGATGTGATCCAGATCCTCCTGTTTGACTTTCACCAATGGGAATTCCAAAGCATTCTTTTCTTTCTTTCCAGACATCTTACAGGAAAATTATGTATTTTGAGGAAGGAAAACCGTTTAAGTGATCGCATTTAAATGAAGTATAATACAAGTCCATTTTACCATTCTAAAACTTTGGACACTGTGCCTAAAGAAGTTAGAATCACAGAATCAGTATTTTTCATGCTACAGTAGCAGACAGTTTCATATGTGACTGCTCATGACAAAGACCAGGTACTGAACACATGGAGAACCAGGAGAAGAGGAGGCAGAATACAGGCTCAGTAAAATGCAGCCGTTTAAAAAAAAAAAGTTTCATTCTCCAATGACAACATATAGACCAACTTTTTCCTTTCCTTAGAGAAGCCAAAAACTTTTTGCTCAGTCTGCAAAATACTTGTGTATCACCTGATGTTCTCAGTTCATTACCTGCTGATTTCCTACTCTGCACATTTACTAAGATCTAGGCCATAATACCTTCTGTCAAACAAGTTTTCTGTGGCCTACAATCTCTTTCCTGTAAAAGAGGACTAAACTAACCTTGCTGAGAGTTGTGGAAACCCAAAAGCTTTCAATAAGTATGAAATAATCTTGTATCTGAGGATGAATACTTTTCCTTTGCAGTGAGGTTCACAGGGTCTCATCTCTTGGTAGCTGATAAGAAGTTGTCACAGTTGGGCAGGATCACGTTCTGACAAATGCGTGTTGAGCTTCAATGCATTGACACCAAGGTCATCAAGAAACCAGTTCAAAACAGGAAATATCTCTAACCCCATGGATTATAAAGATTCCATACAGCTGTAACCAATGCTTACAGTAAATTCCAGTATAAGGAACCTGCACCAATAGCTGGATCTGAAAGCTCTTAAAAACAGGGTGTGCGCCACTGGGTTCTTGAAATCAAGGACATTTTAAATTGATGTGAGTGAACTGAGGGTACAAAACTGATACATCATCCATTATTTAACAAGGTCCCATATTCTTCATAGAAATTTAATAACAAGTCAGTTTTTATACTGTTGGGTCCCACTGCACCTCCTCGGCAGAACCAGCTGTTCTCAGTTCAACAGGCTGGTACTTAGTTGATATAATTGCAGGGGATTTCTCTGACCTGTCCTCCCTGGACTGAGCAGGGCAGGTAAACAGTCACTGCCTTTCCCTGCGTGCAGCTCTTGCTGGCAGCTGCTCCCAGGTCTGGAAAACAAATTGCAGACCATTATCAGCTCTTCTGGCAATTGCTGCAGGATGAAAAGCAGAGTATAATAAATCACAACATCATTATACTAAGGCCCAAATGGTCTGGCATATTTTTGCTTAAAATGGTTAATCCAGAAGTAGTGTAGACTACAACGGTAGATAAAAATATCCTGTATTGACTAGCATGCATGTGGGCTTTTTTGTACTTGTTCATATTATTCACAACACATTTTGAACTATAAATGTAATGTTGTCTTTACCTACACCAGTAACATTTTAACTCCATAGGAAGAAAATCTCTCAGTCTTTAAATATGAGAGCCTTGAACTCTGCACAAGGCGTTACATCTATTACAAAGGTACCACAGGTAATGACTGTGGGCTAAAGGTTGGTGTATTTCCATTGTTTGTATTCTGTCTTTAAGGAAAATGTCCAGTGTTCATCTTTATCTCAGTATTTACATGGATATCGCATAATTTCCATGGAAGTTTTTCATGCCCTGGTGAAAAGAAGTGACCTGGGTCAAAGTAATGTTCTCCAAAGTCCAATAAAGTACATAAACTTCACAAGTCGGATTTTGAAAGAAAGAAGCTGTAAAATCAGGCACTTTCAAACAATCATTAGATCGTGTTAACAGAAGAAATTCAATAGGATTTCCCTTGGGATATTTATGCCAAGAACCAGTACAGTGCCAGGCACCAAGCCAACAGAATCCAGGCATGTCAGTGAGGTGCAAGACGGGAAATTCAGCAGTTGTGTTCAAAAATACACATTTAATGTTCAGCCAAGGACCAACATTAACATCACGTGTGGATTTGCCGAGTTCACAGAGAAAAGTGCAAGGATGGAGAGGAGGGAAAGGAAATAAATAAAACTGGAGAGGGACAATTATGTATAATAGAATTTTGCTCCTCCCTCCAGTTTCAGACCAGCTCATCAAAGCCAAAAGGAAACTTCACTCGTTGCAGTATCTTCCATTTTGATCAGATTTCTTCCATGAATAAGCAACTGGATTTCTACCAGGCAACTGGAAACCTCCCAAGTGCAACTCTCTGACATGCTGGCAACACTGGAATTAGATAAAACATTCGCAAGAAAGATTTGATTTAGTGGATGTGACTTTCACAAATGTTGGTGTTCAGAAAGAGCAGCTTTATAGAAAACACTTGACCCTAGTCTAGAGACTCTGTTGAAATGAGTTTAAATTACCTCAGTATCAAATATATCCACTTTTTAAACTTTTTTTGATGATAGCATTGTTTTTATTTTCATCCAGTAAAAAAAATAAAAGACTCTGCAGGGTTTGTACTAAATGTGTTGGGATTATTATAATCAAATTTTGACTGAAATACTATTAATGATCTGTCCTGGGAATATAAAGTATGATTTTTGGGTTGATAGCATCTTTGTGATGAAGAGCACATTTTTTTAATTGGGTTCTTGGAGAAAATACTGCAAAGCTTGTTGAGTTTATATTTTAATCCAGACTGCCCTGTGTGCATCTACATGGTTGCAAATATTAAATTATGTCCATGATTACAGTAGATACACTACACATGGAGAAAATAGAGGACAGAGCAGCAAGATGAGGCAATTTACCTCCTTTGAACCCAGATTATTAAAGTGCAGCTCGATGCTACCACGAGCGACAGGAAACTCGCGACAGAGGCCACGGTCCCATCAGTGCCAGACACACCTACCTGGGGTCAGCAGGTCCCTGCCTACACCTCTGCCAGGAGGATTTGTCCTGACCCTTGGACTTCAATGCACCTCGGGTACAGGCAGAACTATCGAGTTTCTTCTTTCCTGTTAATACTCACTAGTTTGGGCATTGAAAAGCTCAGAGCAACCTGCTCTGAGCACAAGTAGATGCTCTGGCACTGAAACAACAGGCTCACTTAATCTCAGCGGTAGGGCAAACCCCAGCTTTGGAGTGATCCCTGTTTAAGTGAGAGCTGACAGCTGTTTACATCACCAAGGATTTAGCTGCAGTGTAACTGCTCTTGTGACAAGCGACGTACCTTTGAACGTTGGACAGTTTACCTCCAAATCTTTTACATTGTGACAGACTCCCTAATCATTCAGAAAATAAATTGTGGAAGCTCCCAAATGGCATTTTCAAAAATGACAGTTTTACTGCCTCCAGCTTTACACCAGCCACTCCACAGTGACTATTATTTTTGGAGTTGTTGCACGTTTTGATTATTTAAGAAAAAAAAAATAAGGCTGCTGCTAGTGCTTCTAACGCAATAAGCACTGCCTCTTACACAGACTGAAAAACTACTCAGCGTTACAGAACAGCCAGTAATAGTGCCTCTTACACTACCATCTGTCTACAGAAATGCAACTTCTGCTGCTGGTGAGACCTAAGAGAATACATGCCAGTGCAGGCTACTTGTTACCACTTTCCGGTTTTTTGAGTGTTATCATAATGCCCAAATTAAATGAAAATCAATGAAGAAAAATATGTCATGTCCACTCTCAATTTCAGGTATTACAGCAAATACTGCAGAAATGCCCAATTCACAGAACTTCTCTCTCTATGAAACACTTTGCTGATTGAAATTATATCAACAAAAATGAAATTCTTATTTACAAGAGTGGATACTGGCAGGGGAAATGCTAAACCAGCTTTGTTAATTCCAACACTGTCAGATATTCCAGTGTGCCAAATACCTGCATTGATTTCTGAGTGTCTCCCTCCAGCACTACCCTCGCTTGTGGTGGCCACTCTCACCACTAATTTTATTGCTGAAAGGGAACTTATTGTGGCAACATTCACCTAAAATCAGTAGTGCTTTTAGGCACTGGGGCTGTGGTTGATCTGTAGAAGATGTAACATCTCCTCCATCAGCCATGCCCTCAATTTCATTTTAGGCCATATTCCAGAAGCACATCACAACCTAATCCTCTTGCTCATTTATTGTGCAAAGGAATCCAGGTGCATGTGGTGGATGGGAACTAAGAGAGATGCCTGAGGCACTGGGATGTCCTGGCACACTCTCGTTCTTTAATTCCTTGCAGGACAGACCATCTTCTCAGATATGAGGGTGACGAGTGCTGTGTAAGATCTAGAACACATCAGCATTATCACAGCATTGTTGGAAGGGGGGAGATGAAAGAAGACACAGATTGGATGAAATCTACAGCTGCCATCTCGTTCCACCTTCCTCCCAGTACAGGGATATTGCCAAAAGATCAAACTTGGCTCTGCCTGGCCAGGTCCTGAAAACTCTCAGATGGTCAGAGGTTCCAGGTCTCCCTGGGTTGCCTGTTCCCAGCTGCATTGTCCTCTAAAACGCGGCAGGGTATGGGAAGAACTGCATAATTTAGCAGTAGTCACAGAACCTTCTTAGACCTAGTCTAAACATATTTACTTACAACTGTAATCAGCTGATAGGAGATTTCTAACCTCTGACTGTGTGAGAGGATGGGACAGTGAGTGAAGCATTTAGCACTTTATCACTTGATTTCTATGCTGAGGAGAATCATTTAGCTGCAATATCACCTGGAAAATGGTGGGTGTTGTCAGAAGATCAAGGTCCAGCATCAGGGAACGTAACAAACATTAACTGCTTCATCCCTCTTCACTGGGCAGTATTTTAATTTCATTTCATTTTTTATTGAGCCTGATAATTAGTTTATGACAAGTGTAAATTATAGGAGAAGCAAACCTAGATCACCTCCTACAGGCCAAGGAGAGAGACTTTTCCTTCACATGAACATTGCTGTTCCTCAACCTCTGCACTGCATCTCTAATTCTTTTGAAGAGCACCGAGTCCATCAGACTGTTCTAGGCATGCTGAACTGCAATTATTTATGTTAGCATTAGATCATTATGGAATGATCTTTTAATACTTGGAATTTTGGTGTTCATAGCAGGCTCCTCCATATATATTTACCAGTCAGGACAAACAGGGATTTGAGGAAATTAAAAGACCCCTTAGATATCTGCCCACTTTTTGCAATCAGAAACTACCTTTGCACATGAGTCAAGATATTTCTTTTCAAAAAATTTCTTGGAAACCTTTCCTGCAAAATGGGGTTTACGCAGGCAAATATAAAATACTGTGGGGGAAAGTGCATATTAAAAGTATAATATATTCTCTTTACTGATCACAATCTGAGAGCTGAAGTGTGTTTGAAACATTGTGTTTTGCAATCCAGTCTATGTGATGAGTGATAAGCTACATAGTCATAATTAACAGTAGCGATAAATAAAATGTATTACATTCTGTGCAGCCCTATTTGCATTGCAAAAATCCCTATTTAGATTACAATGAACTCTAAATTACAGAGTAAACAAGTTTTGGCTACATCTTGAGGCCCAGCAGGGAGGAAGGTATCGTTGCCACCCCAGCAGAGGAATGCTGTTTACATCCAACTGGACTGTCCTCAGACACTTTGCAGCTTTAACACGCCAGGGGCTGCAACCAGACCCCCCAAGTCTCTGCGCTTAGTGGTTTTTATTGGATAGCTATGGGCTCCCTGCTCAACACCAGAAGCTTTCAGCAGTGCTTAACTTTCCCAAAAGTGGTTAAGTACAGCCTACCTTTGAGCCAGCCTGGTGGTCAGTAGGCTGCCAGGCCACTGAAATGAAACACTCTGTGCTTTCCTAAAGAAACAAGTCTTTGCTATCCTTTTGGGCAAGTGGTAGATAAGGGACAATAGGATGTTTGCTTTAAACTTTTCCTTCTCTTTTCCCATACAGAAACCATAGCAATATTCCAGGGCCTTGGAACACCTTGGCCTCAGTCAATCTGAGCACCAGCATGTGTATGGAACAGACAACACTGACTTTGTTGGTTGATGATCTCTTAGAGTAGTGTCAAGAAAAGGCAGATGTTCACTCTTTGATATCCAAACATTTGCAGGTCATCTGTTACCATTATAAACTGTGCTCTAAGTGGTGTTTTTACGAAGTTCCAATTTATGCTTCCTTTCATTAAATGCACACACAAGGCTATTACAAGTGAGACAATTCTGATGACGTCAGGATGACAAGAGTGTGTCTTTACCCAGCAGGGTAAGATCACATCTGGAAATGGTGAACAGCAACCACAGATGTTGAAGGCTGGTTGCCACTAATTTTGCAGCTCACAGAGCCTGATAAGAGTCCAAATATCTTTTGGACAACCAGCTTCCCACAGTTTTTATTCCCTTGTCTCCACCAACAATGACATAAAATACTTTGTCCTCATTGGCCATCATAACACATTTCACGCAATGACCTGTCAGGAGTCCCATCCTGAAGTCATCCACAAACTAAAGGTGGTGCAGAAGGCACCAACCCTTCCTCAGCCACAGGCCTCTGCAGAGCCAGACCAGACCAACAAAGCAGCAGCTGCAACAGGGTAAGTTTTTGCCTGTCTGCAAGATCTCAGATCACCAAGAGAGAGCCACAGTGCGTATCACCCAGAACATTCCAGCTTTAGCCCATTTAATACTTAAGGACTTGGGAACTTCAGTGTCACTTCACAGAATTTCACAGAATTTCACAGAATATTCTGAGTTGGAAGGGACCCACAAGGATCATCGAGTCCCACTCTTAACACTGTCTCCCTGGCGGGAATCAAACCCGGGTCTCCCACACACCAGGTGGGGACACTTACCACTGTACTAAAGTGGATTTCTTGAAGAAACTTGTCATAGAAATTTGTTCTCTTTGTCAAAATTAGTTTAAATTAGTTAGAAGAAAAAAAAAGTGGCAGAGTGTCTTCAAAGGAGAAAGAATTGTCAGGCAGGGTAGAGCCTTTTTACTTTATTGATAGGACTGTTACTTTTTTGCATTTAGCCTTAAATTGATAAGGAATTGATAAGGAAGTGTTGTTTTGATTCTTGTTATAAATCAGCCTATATAATTTAGATTCAAGAGTCTAACTTTGACTGCTTATTTTCTCTGCAAATAATTTCTATAAAACTTGGAACCGGAATAAAAGCTTGACTGACCAGATATGATTCCTGTTCTTTGGAATGAAGCAGAACACAGCAGAACCTGTGCACTCATGGTGGCATTGTTCTGCAACCTCCCATGTACAGTTTCACTTAGGATATAAAGTGCTGAAGAGGCTCGATCACATGAATGCAACCAGTTCAAAAAACAAAACAAGGGAAAGATTAAAAAAACATGTTTGGTGCATAACCCGAGGTGTATCTACGCAATAAGCAGGCAGCAGAACCTTCTGGTTCAGGTGACAGAACAGAAAAAAAAAAAGAAAACAACTTGTTTAAACATTACCTGAAGCTGAAGTTTCTAACTCTGTGCCAGGTGTGGTACATGCTTGAGCAACTCTTTTCAATTAAGTTATCATCCCAGTGATCCCTCGTGGGTGGCACGGCTCCATGCTGTCCTCAGAGTGAGCTCGACACTCCACCACACGCCTTTGCACTAATTATTATCTCTGCTGTCGTATGTGCTCATCAAGGAGCCGTGCTCTCACATTCCCAGCTCAGCTCCTGCGGGGCAGGTGCTGCACACCCTGCAACTGGAATCCCCAGGGACACCAACAGCCACAGTGAGCAAATATGCTTCTCACAGCCTGCTCTCCCACATTTCCCAAAGTTTCCTTACAGATTTCCTTACAGATTCCCTCGTGAAGCAGGCATGTGCCACCAGTGGTTGTATAAACCAGCAGTTCTTAGGTAAAAAAATGAGTTTTCCATGTGTTAGATTTCTAAAGTCAAAGGCAGAATTTCTTTGCAGCTCCTGTACTCCTTGGCTACTAATTCCTCATTTGCTGAAGGCAATGGCAAGGTAACAGAATAACAGACAGATTTGTCTTGGAAAACAGGAAGACTTTCTGGCTGAATTAGCCTTTCTCTGTCGTCTCTAGAAACAAATCTCCCTAAAATATAAGCAACAAATCAATTTTACTGGTTTTCAGTAGAGAGCAAGGAAATTACCTTTTCTGATTTCAACCTTCTTCCAGTGTCACAAACACATCAGGCCAAATAATCTCTTAAAAATTTTCCATATGTTCAAACTGGAACCTGAAAATAAGCTTACTCTCTGTTTAGTCTGAATCCAAGGCCACAGAATGAAGTCTATGTTCAAGATACCTGAATCTGGAACCTCTCAATATGTGAAGGGTTTAGGTCTGTACTTGTAGCTCTGGGTTTGGTTCCATTTCTAATGAGAGACAACTTAAAAAGTAAGGATTAATGATTTATGTGGTAGTAATCTATAAAAAAGCCCTACATCCAAGGTATTAGAAAGCAATATAAATTCTTTTGTGGAAATGTAAACGGTATTTAAATGTAAGTAGGTATTATACTCAGTTGGTTAGATGGGGACAGTGAGAGTCTCTGACTGGATTTTCTGGGAATCAGATAGGTCTCTAAATCATTAACTTAGTATTAAATCATCTTACAGATATAAATAAATTGAGAGACTTATTCAGAGATGTCTTGCAGAACGTAAGTAGTTTCTAGATGAATGACTCACAAGATCAAAGTCAAGGAAGACACCCATTTAATTAGAGAGGAAAGTCTTGAGCAAATCTCAAGACACCCTTGCCAGGCACAAAACCTTTCCTGTGTGCTCTCCAGTTTCACCCACCCGGCTCTTCCGAAACTACCCTACAACACATGGAATGAAGCTGAAAAGCAGCTAATCTAGGAATCCTCCTACGAATTCCAGAACAATGCAACCTCCAATAAATATTCATAGGTTTTTCTGCAGTGCAAATTATCCAAGAGAACAGGTTTACAAGCGGAATCCAGCCTTGTGTAAGTCAGCCTTTAAATTCCACGACAACTTTACCAGTTCTGCCCTTCAGATGGACAAATGGCCCAGGCTGGCAGCACAGGGCAGTGAGGTAATTGGAGGGTTCCTTTGCATCACAGATGTCCTCCATAGTCTATTTTCTCATGACATAAACCTTCATGCTATTAAGGAACAACTCATCCTTGATTGCTCATTCAGAGCTAAGAAGAAACCACAACATTCTTTTGCCTTTCAAAATTATTAACCATTTTCTTTACTCTCTGGACAGCCAATGTATTTCAGGTGATACCTGAGGCAGAACAGTTTTTCAGTGGATTCTCAGAAATCAAAAAACTGGATGTATTCTTAGAGTCACCACCTCAAAACCTCCACTTTGTATTTCTGTGCTTTGCATGAACTAGGAAGTCTGCTATGTCACTAAGGAGAAAAAATTATTTGTTCTATGAAATAATGCTTCCTCTTTCATAATTAAGAATTTGATAGGTGTGTCTTCATTATGGAGTGGAAAAATCATGCTTCCTTATACTTTGCAGTGTGCCTTAATTTTATACTGGCTAACTTTATTTCAGTCATTTATAATTACATTTCAAAGACATTTTTACTGTTTAGTTTAGTTTCACAGCAATTGAAAACTGAATGTACTCAGTACAGAATTCTCCAGTTCTTCATTTTGCTCACTGTCCATCACAACCCAAGATCTTATTTTCATGATCATTCCTCCTGCATCCAGGCTGGACTATCCCTAGGTCTCTTCTGGAGGAGAACAACATGACTACGCAAGACATGAGCTGAGCCACTATCATGTGCTGCTTGTACTTTTTAGTGGATATCACAAAATTCATCTGAGAATCTGTTGTAAAAAGTGAAGTTCAAAAATTAACTGCAACTTCTCAAAATCTAGTCCATGAGTGCTTATAGAGGGACTCTCTTCCTTGGATCTGGCTGCCTGCAATACTTTGGAATCTATTAATTTGACATGAAGATAACACTAACAAACTCAAATGTTATTTCCCTATAATGCAATTAATTTTGTCAAGAATTATGAAGCTTCATTTCCCTAAAGCTGCAGAAATTAACTAAGGGAAGAAGGTTTGTATGGTCAAACTTTCAAGCCTTTTTCCAAGCAGCACTTAGGTCAGAAAATCTCTCTCAGTAATAAATGTCTGTAGGGTAAAGATCATCCCTGAGAACTAACCTGAGAAATGTAGTCCAGCAGTAGAGAATTGTTTCTGCTCAGTTGGGTGGCATCACAGGACTGCTGTCCATCTCTCCTGCTCCCTCTCACATTGGTCCATGTTTTCTTTCATTCAGGGGAGGTGCAAGTTCTCCTCATCCAAAAACTGAGAAGCTTTTGCACTGGCTTTTCCTTTAAAAATCACATTTACCATCATCTCCCCACATCCATCACTAGAAAAGCTGTTCTGGATTTTCCAGAAAACTCATAGTCTGAATAAGGGGACTTTCAACAAAATTATGATGTACAGACAACTGAAAAGCCACTGCTCCCAATACCATTAGAAACCAGGAAAATGTCAGCAGAGCACGACAGTGTAATAGAGAGAACAGAACTTGTAGATAGTCTGTTCCAGAACTGGATACAGTTACTGTGTCTTACTATCATTACTATGATCTCTTCCAAACACATTTTCAGTCCTCGTCTCTCTCCAACTGTAAAATATGAAGGAAAAAAAGATGAATAAGAGCAGGAGAACAAGAGACAGGCATTTCAGGGAATGCAGGGAACAACAAAGGGAGTGCAAGTAAAACAGCATCTCAGAAAAAAAAAAAAAGAGACATCAGTGAAAGTAATTACATATTTTCCTTTATTTTTCAGTACTTATCTGATATCATCCTCAGCTTTTCTATGCTTTTATGCTTTGTTCAAAACAGAAGTATGACTACTCTGATCACTCACCCTTCTACTACAGTTTTTTTTTCTCAATTTCATAACTAAGATCAAGAAGATAGCTGTAGCATATCTAAAATCAGACATGCAAAGTGGGATTCTTGCATTGTATTCAAAAACTTGGCATTGCACAAACACACACACAAAAAAAACCCCCACACACAAAAAGTGAAAAATAGTTCTCTGTTACCCCTAATTTAAGGTGTGCAATTAGCAAGGCTGGAATACAAACACTGCCTCTCCTCAAGTCACTGTGGGTGTGTAGATGTATGACATATCTAATAAGAAGCTGAGCATCCAACCACTAAGATGCTCCTATAAGCTGTATCACAATCCTCTTAAGGATTTAGGGAAATCAGAGGCTCAGCTTTGCCATCTGTGGCTTAATAAATATTTTCTTCGGAGGCTTTGTGCCTTGTTTTAGCTACGAAGAAAATAGTCATACGGTAATTTCTGAGACATGGTGAAGCCATGAGTTCCTTTTTGTCTTTCCTGAACTGCCCACTTTGCAAGGGCACAGCTGTGCTGTATGGAGCCTCTGGGCTTCATTGTGTGACCCGTCAAGGCTGTGGTAGATCAAGGGTGTCTGGGCACTCTAAATCCCTGTCTTTGGGAGAGAACTGTTAAAAGATGTTCATAAAAGCCATATTGGGACGTCCGTTTGAGTGTCTAAGGAATATACAAATCATCATGGTCCCACAGAAAAGCAGAGGGATCTCTGAGGAGCAACTCCCATCTCTGATCCCAACCTCTAACATTCACAGCTCTTTGGAAGGGGATATATTGGAGATGATTGCATGGAAATTTTACTTTATCACAGAGTCATCAAGATTGGAAGAGTTCTTCAAGATCATCAGCTCCAATTGTCAACCCAGTACCACTATAATCACCCCTAAACCACATTGCCCAGTGCCAGATTCAGACACCTCTTGAACACTTCCAGAGATGGTGATTTCAACACCTCCCTGGGCTACCACTCCCTGAGGCCTAAACACTCTTTCAGTGATTTTTTTTTTTCTAGTATCTAATCTGAATCTCCTCCGGTGAAACTGAAGGCTATTTCCTGTCATCCTTTCACGTGAGACATGGCAGAAAAGACTGACCCCATCTCAGTACAACCTCCTTTGAGGTAGTTGTAGAGAGCAATGATGTCTTCTCTAATAGATTAATTGATCAATGACTCAAAGTTTCCAAGACATGCTCAGAGTCAACAGACACGCTATTTTTCCAGTGCTGCTTAAGCAGCATCAGCAGACACAGGGCAGTTCTGCAGTTCTGAACATTCTATCCCACATTCAGTGATGGAGCCTCATCCAGCGCTACCTCCACTGAGGAATTCAAACTCTGCATGCTCTAACTTCACTACCCATATCCCCAGGCTATGGAGCTTCAGAACTATCCAAGTGTGCCTTAGAATAAAGGAAAGCACAAGAATTTGGTCAACTTCTAAGAGAGAGACAAATTAAAGTAACAGAGAGTAATAGCATTTCCCTCTGGAGCCTTAGATGAAGATAAAGAGGGTTTACAGAGGACAAAGGACAGCAGCATGAGAGGTGCTGGTGTTTAAAAGGGTGTAAGAAGGCTTCCTAAGGAACTCAAGAAAAAGTTCCCAAAGTTTTTACAAGAACCTGGAAAATGGAAGAAGGAAATATAGAAATAAATACATAATAACAAATGGAAAAAATATATTATTGCCTTGTCCCCGTGTTAAGATCAAAAGACTGAGAGCCAGAAGACCTAATTTCCAGCAGTGACTCTGCCACTGACTTTGCCACTTGACATGTCCTTGGTTCCAGATGTTGGTGAAGCCACTGTCTCTCTCTGAAACTCCTTTCACACAGGTAGCAGATGTCATTTAGCTGAAAGCTCTCTCTTCTTACTCATGGTTTCATATTTTTGAGTGCTTCAATTTCTTCTGCAGCTTTGAGCTGCTAAGTTACAATACAAAAATAAAGGCAAAAGAGAGAATGAAAACTATAAAATACTGTTGGTTAGTTTGGTTTGATTCTTTAACAGCTTCAAAAGTGATAGTCTACATAATTCCTCTGTTTTCAGAAACAGACCCTGTGCTCATGCACATGATAATTTTTACATGTATTTTCATCAGAGCACTATGCACAAGGAGGCGATATTTTAACCTGAAAACACATTGAGGAGAAGAGTTTCAATGTATTGCACTTAAATCCTAACAAGCATATCTGCAACTGTTTCAAAAAGTGTTTTGTGGATAGAAACTACACAGGAATAAAGTGCTGCCCATAGGATATTTCAGAAGTGCTTCTTTTCCGAAGAGCCATGTCCTGGTTTCCTTTGTACTACCATACATCAAAGAGGGGGGGAAAAAAGAAACAACAAATGAAATTCCTCTGAACAATTTGTTCTAGGAGATCTGTCCTTGTCAAGTGAATGCAACTCAGCCTATAATTGTCAATTTTAAGGAATGACTGAGAGATGCCACTTACTTAAATTGAAACAAGTACTTTGCTCTGGAGAGCAGACCACAGGCAGGGACAGATTTGCAAATCAGCTGCCAAACCAGTGCATGCAAAAGACAACAGCCTTTCCACTTCACATATCTGAACGGACAACTCTGACAGTTTCTATGTGCAGTTATGTGAACTGCACACGTAATCACGCCAATTGCAAGCAGAAATTGGATGCGAGCTGCACTGTTAATTTGGCTTTTAAAGAGGGAGTAATCTTGCAACACTGTATACAAAGTAGTCAAGCAATAATTACAACGTGCTCTTCAGACCTCACAGAACAAACTTGGTGGCTCCATGCAGTTGGCTAAAATATTTTCCAGCTGTCAGTGTGCTTGCAAAGGTACTTTTTTTTTTTTTTAAGTCACCAGAAGAGATGGATGAGTTTCAGTTGCTTGACAGAATGCTTGTATAATATTTCTTAACGAAGAATATCAACAGAAGCTTCTATTGCTGGTCTGAGGAGTGCAGATCTGTAGCAGAGCTCTTACCAAATCCATAAATGCATTAGAGGACACGGTGAGGAGTCAATGAAGTCAGAGCAGTTTGCTAGGAAGGGCTCAGCTGAGACTGGGCATTTTGCCTGGGATGGCAAACTGAGGATTAGGAGCTTTACAGGACATGTGAACTCTACTCAAATGCAAACATGAGCATGATTAAAATTTAGCAAACTATGATGTACAAGCCCTTGGGCAAAATCCAGTAGACACCGCTGTATTTATGGGCTGATTCAAAGAACTGTTAGACCTAAAGCAATTCAGCAACACCAGGAGAGGAGCTTGAGATCTGTCTGTGCTACAAGTCTCGACCTACAGCAGCACATCTTCCTCCAACCTACTCCCTTTGGCAGCTTTGACCACAGTCACCATGTGGAACACTTTTTCCTCTGGATCAATGCATTAGCAAATATAATTAGACTTATAGGAGAAACCAGAATTGTTCTTTCAAAGACAAGGTGTCTACACGACTATTTAGGTCACTATAAGGTGTTGGCTGAAGGTTCAACTTCAACGGTCTGTGCTGATAATAACCTGGAAACATTAACAAAGACTAATGGAGAGGAAGGAACTGCTCTGTAGAATATCTGCAGAGAATCACATACAATGAAACACCTCACCAGTAGCAGAGGCACTGAAATATGTGGAAATGAGGTGTTATTACAACACAAGAAAATCAAAACTGCTGCTGGTTTTCTGCAGCAGGAAGAAACCTGTAACTTCAGTCTCAGGGGGCGGGCAGGAGAACAAAAACAATGGAGACACTGATTATGAAACCTTCCATTTATTTTCTCCAAGTGAATCAACCTTATGCTCTAGGGAAAGGCAAGAAACACATTTGGGAATAATCGTGGACGGTACCTTTGCGGCAGCAGATTATGAGCTAGCTCTACCCTAAAGAAAACCATAAAGAAAACCACAGTCACCTTGTTGTGAATCAATGGCAATTCAACAACCTCAGTGCTGCTTGTATGAAAAACAAAAGATCTCTTAGTGTCACCCTTCAGATACAGGTGCACGTTGCCTTGCTGCTACAGCAGAGTTGAGCTACACTGTTCTCAGGGGGTTTACGGTTTCTTGCCTAACTGAGGAAAAGTGCTTTGGGGTGGGCCAAAAAGGATAGTGACATCCTTTTTTTGAAAATTTCAAATCCCATTGAAATTTATAATTTTAAATCCCATTGAGCAGCATGAGCTGGATAGGAACATGTCTGTTCCATCTCTCTACGGGATCCCTTGATAAACTCAACACTTGAAACTGTCAACTGCCCTGAGAAGCTAAGGGTTTTAGAAAGCAATGTATGGAGAAGTAATTCATGCTTTCCAAATCAACAAGTCTCTGAATTAAACCCTGCTCCATGCCCTTGACTACCTTTGACATCTGTACTTCCTATTCTAAATTTTCACAACTGATAATGGGTGCCAGTCAGGCTGGTGCCCTGCCCTGAAGAATAAATGATTGCACGAAAACTAGGGAAAAAAAGAGAAAAAACATGTTCCCACTAGTCTAAGTATCAATGTGGCACATCTGCCTTACATGTGCTGTCCAGAAAGTTATCCTGAAGCTTCTTTTCCCCATCTGACTGAGGATTAAGATCAGGAAAAGGACTGCTATTCTGATGTGGATACTAACACTCGTCAGCCTAGCAGTGTACTGCAGAGCCTGAACACAACCACAGGTAAAGAGCAGAGTAAAAGAGTCATCCTGGCAGTATCTCTGCCTCCTGCTGAGCCGCAGACAGGAGTAGACATTAACCTGTGCCAGAGTGGCACTGGAATACAGCTTTTTCCCTGAGATAGAGAGTGGTGAAACACTGGATTACATGGTTGTCATCACTGCTTATTGGCTTTTGTTCTTTCCACATCGCCAGGCAGCAGTGATGGGGTGCCACAATGCTGTGCTTGGATTGCTCAGAAGAAGCTCATTGTTTGGGATTGCAAAAAGACATCAAAAATAGTCAGACAAACAAACAAACAAACAAAAAGCAGTAAAAGAAAAAGAAGTAGAGCAGCTTTACTCTTGGAGCATCAGGAGCATCACTGCTGACAACGATGGCAAACAAACACTGGAAATATTTTGCACTTCATCAAAATAACAATATTTAGGAATAGATTGAAATTACCTTTCTGGTACTACTTACAATTCTCTTGGAGTCAGTGCTGTGTCCGTGGAATAGGACCTTTTTCTACATCAGTAAAAATATGTGAAAGTATCAGTAGTAAAGGTCAGGTTCCTGCATTCCTGTTTACATGGATTAGCACATGTGCCAGCAGAAGCTTTAATTCTTGTAATGAGGTTTCTCACAGGATAAGAAAAAAACAAACAAAAATATGATTGGCAAAATCTATCCTTAGTACACTATGAAAATACCTGTGATATTTGATTATGTAACACTAACTAACTAGAGCTTATCTCACTATTATTCTCCACTTACAGTAGGTGACAATCTCGGCTAAAGACTCCACAAGAAAGCAGAGAGCTTCGTAATTTTTCAAGAATATACAGCATTCTGAACACCCTTCCAACTCAGGATATTCTATGATTCTATGTTCAGACTGCTCTGCCCAAGAGCTGTCCTGCAAGGACAATGCTTATAAAAATTTCCCCTGGCAGTGATTGCCATTCTTTTTCTTTAGTTTTGCTTTGTTTTTACCCATCCCTCATTACACAGAAGCCTGTGTAGTGGAGTATTCTTCAAGGACTGGGGATCAAAGGGTTAAACACAATTATAATAGATTATCAAATTGACTACGAGGAGTACACTTTAAACACATTGTAATAGATTGAAAGAAAAACTTGCTCTTTCTCCTGCCTGATGTCTTTTTCACTCAGAACACTAAGTTAAATTGGTGGAAAACAGTGCTCCTTTCTCCTCTAAAAATACACAGACCATAATAAAAAGTGTAATGTGCAATCAGTCCTCGATGCTTTTAAGGTAGTAGCAGGAACTGATACTGCCCAGAGCAGCAATGAGTTTCTGAGTCCCACACGTGGTAAGAGAAACTGAAACAAGGGATGCATGGAAAATCCATTTGCAGAAACCTACGTGGAGACAAAACACTTTGGGTTTTGACGGATCTCCAGAGGTCCAAGCACAGCATGTTAATGTTTATGATAGAAGTCAGTCAGTCTCCAAGCTTATGTTATTTTGTTTTGTTAAAAGAACATGAGATGTTAGAATAATTACTGGTATTTTTACTGAGTAACTCTTCTTAGGAGATTCTCTGAAATGTAGCTGGTTTTAATTTGTGGAACGAGGGTGGGCATAGCTTCACATTTACAAAACTCTAATTGAGAGCATTTCCCTCACAGAGAACAATAACACAACATTTATTTCTTAGAAGTTTTTAAATTGGATGGTTTGATTTTAGTTGGCAAATTTCTGGATTTTTTTTTCCTAGGTCCTCTGCTTTTCCAGTGTGACTAAATCCAAAATGTTTCTACCATTAAGATGACAGATGACACGGCCCAAAGGCAAACACACGGGATCATCTGTCAGGTGCTTGGCTCTGCTGTGGTTTACTGAGTGCTTTGCCAGCAAATCTTAGCACCTTTGTGTGCTTCTGTTTCCTTACCTGTAAAATTGAGATAATGACACATGCCCTCTTTGTTATACGCTTTAGCATCTTTTCTGTATAAAAGTGCTACACAGCATTAAAATACAAATGTAAATACTTAGAAAACCCTATCTCACTACATGTAAAGGAGAGTTGGACAGGGGAGAAATAGTAACCTTTGTCTCAAGGGACCTGGGGTTGTTTCTGGTTTCTAGTCTCTATCCATTTCTTTTTACCTTCCAGAATTGCCTGAAACATCTGCTGATTTGGCACAATGTGAATGGAGAGATTCCACCTCATCCTAATTTTGTCCTGATGCAAAACTGTCAATGTCTGGTGCTTTCAAAGGCAACAATTTTTTCTGAGTGCAGTGCCAGGAATAATCTCCTGCTCTTTGACTCAATCTGTAAGCCCACAGGGTTATGTATTTATTTACTTATTTATTCTGATGCCTCCAAAATAGCAGTGCATGTAGCTCTACCAGACTGCACGCTGTAAAACAGTGGAAGCAAATAAACTGCAATTGTTAATGTTAATTGGTCTTACTTTACCATGTCATTTCCAATTTTTTTCAAAATGGAGATTAAAAAGGGTTGGAGAAAAAGCTGTGATTTTGTCATAAGCAATCCAGTTAGTGGAGTGAACTGAAGGGATTTGATTGTTCAAGCTCTGCACAACCAGCGAACCGCACAAATTCACATTAATCTGTCTGTCCACACCCCCTCAGCCTTGTCTGCACAGACTGAGGCTTCTACACGCAGCAATCATGGAGATCTCTGAGCGTGCAATCCCATGTGCAGAAGGGCCACATTGCCCTGCACACTTTGTACCACTCAGCCTTGGCTCAGACCTCAGGAAGTGTAGACACTGAAATGTCAATAAGCACATAACTCACTGAGGCCTCAGGTGACCTGCTCAGGCCAGACAGCAAAGACAATTTTGACTTTTCACTTGTGGTTCACGTGGGGTTTGCCCTGCAGAAAACTTCCAATAAGGAAACCCAGGAAGCGCAGTACTTTGCCAGCTTGAGAAGCTCACAGTACCTAAAGACCAGTTCAACTCAGCCACCCTCCAGAACACAGGCAGAAGCGCATCCCACAGCACTGCACCCAGTGTGGTCCCCAAACTGAATTTAAAAGACCCAAAGGAGAATTAATAAGATCATTTAGGGTGGAACATTCAGGATGTTTTCATTAATATGTTGCTTCAATTTTCCAGTTGATAGTTTCATTTGTATTATTCTTAGCAATCCCTTAACATTGTTTTTTTCTAGCACCATGGTGTTTATGCCTTTCACATTCCTGCTCACAGTCATATCCTTGTGCCCTGAGTTTCAGCAGTTCTCAAAGACTGAGCTACTGTCACTTGGGTGCACATAAACACATCCACACGTCGACACAAAGGTGCTAATTTTCTCTGAATTTCCACCCTATCTTGTCTGAGGCTCCCAAAACACAGATACTGTCCTGAGAGAAGTTATCATTCCAGTCAAAAATTCCTGCCTCCTGTCCATCCGGTCTGGGAATTTCTTGATGCCACAAATTTATATTTCAATTTCTGTCTTCTATCACCTCAAGTCTCTGTCAGCACAACATTCCTCTAGGCCTCTCCCTCAGAATGAGGTTTTCCTTTTCCATATTGCCAGGCATTAGGTTGTTTCCTGTTCACATGCCCATCCTCTGTTGGTCTATTTGGACATATCTGAGCAGCTTCACTGTCCACTCCATCTCCCAAGTGACTGCCATCTAAAGATTTTGTTAGCCCAATCTGCTTTCAGATCCTTACCCACAGTTAGGAATCAACATAAATCCCATATTGGTGCCAAACATTACTTAACACCTCCCCCAACCATGGTGCATTGCTGCTAATAATTATCCTCACCCAGTTTCCATCCTTACAACACATTGTTTATACCCAAACCAATGTGTAAACTTGTTTTGCAAGCAAGAATGCCATGAGAAACCACATCAAATGCATTACTAAAGTCATCAGCAAACCCACCGAATTTCCTTTTATCCATTGATTTTGTAATTCTGTTTTCTAAAAGAACTTTGGAAGAACTATTTTCTATTCTTTCTTGGCTACTAAGGCTCATTTTGTCCTTCTCAAGTGAAAATATTTCTACAGTTTCTCCCTTTTTCCATTCCTACTGAGATATTCCCAAGACTATTCATTAATTAGCGAGGGAGACAATATTTGCCATAGTTTACCCTGCATCACAAAAGCAAACGATAAAGTCAATGTTTGTTGCAGCTGTGGAGCAGATGTGGGCCCTGAACGCTGAGATTTTTGTTCTTCCCGCGTAACACAAGCTCAGATTTTTAGGGAAGTGTATATGCCAACAGTTACCAAAGTGTGACACCTGAAATGTCTAAATATTTGTCTTTTAAGGGGAACAGGATTTAGTTGTAATATCCCAGCAAGATGTTCTCTTGCTGATGGCTGCAAGTCATGTCCAAGAGCAGTTTCAGGCTTGGATCCTGACCTTGGAGCTGAGACACAGCTTCTCTAGGATTGTATAAGGCTTCTGCACAGAGGAGGTCAAAATCAAACACCACAAGGGCACCTTGAGTTTTCCAGGTAGCAGGCACCTCAATCATACTGGGAGAAGACTGAATTATACACAGCTGGAACTCCTCTGGCCCCATATGCAGAGCAGGAGACTACAAAATCCCCAAATGACAATGTGACTGCAGGAGCAGAACAATCACAGATTGCTCACACGTATCATTCAAGACCACACATTTTGTCCTACTTGGTGGAAAAAGAAAACTTGTCAGTTCAGGAGAGGGCACCAACTCTTGAAATGGGTAAAAAAAAAAAAAAAGATTATATACTCTTTACTGTACTTTTGAAATATACAGAATTCTGCCTAGAAATCAAGTATGGGGAGATGGAAAGGGGATATGCACAGACTGCACGATCATATGGCCAACATATGGAAATCAAATAGAATATCCACTTGGTTTTTAAGCTCCACAGGAACAATGAATTGAAGATGAGTCAGAGACCCCTTTCTGACCCTATTTACTTCACCAAATACCCAACACTTCCCAGCCCTCATACCACACTTGGCACTTTTCCTGTTCTTCAAATATCCTCCACTTTTAACTCCTACAAAGTCTCAGACTGTTCCATAAGTACTCTTATTTTCCTGAGCAAAATCACAAAAAGCAGCAGCAGATGAAAGGCAACAGAAGCATTGGCATGCAATTTCCTAAAAAAATCCCCACAACAACCATCTACACTGGCCTCCTCCCTGCAGCTGGATGGCAAGAGCAGCATGTGAGCATCACTGTGCACACACATATCCAACATGTTTATTTAACCACACACAAGTAAAAGCCTGTTAAAATCACAACATAGCTGAGGCCCTGCAAAGCATTTTAATTAAAGGAAACATATTTCCCTCATTAATACATTGTAAGATATATCAACGACCATGACATACTCCCGTGGCATGTTTTTTTCTTCTCTGTGTGTGAACATCTGTACATTTCCCCAGAAGCTGAATTTGACACATGTGATGCAGGAACAGAAATGCCTTTTCAGTGGAAGTCCAAAGCAAACAGATGTGTCAAGCATCTGCCAACAAGTTATGAGGAAGTTACTCCTGCTCCAGGACATAACCACCTATGCACTTCTCCTTACAAGAAAGCCTGGGGTTTGCGGAAAAGACAATTCCATTATTTGAATTATATTTCCAGTCGTATGGGAAATACTCACAGGATTACAGAACCATGGCGATGGAAGGGATCTTTGGAGGTAGGCCAGTCCAGATCTGTTCAAGCAGGACCAACTACAGCGGGTTGCTCTGGAGCACATCCTGTTCAGAGTATCTCCAATGATGGAGTCTCCATGCACACTCCGGGTAACCTGCTCCAGTGTTTGACCACCCTAATATTGAAAAAAACCCACCTTGTATTTAAACTGAATTCCCTGTATTTCAACTTGTGCAGCACTGAGAAGAGTCAGGCTCTGTCTTCTTTACCCTCCCCCACCCAATATTGATACAAACTGGCCAGATATTCCTTGAGCCTTCTTTTCAGAAGTTTGGACATCCTCAGCTCTCTTTGCCTCTCCTCTCATGTCAGATTCTCCTGCCCTTTAATCATCTCTGTAGCCCTTCACTGGACTGTCTCCAGTACCTCTAACACTTTCTTGTACTGGGAGCCACAGTCTGGACACAGATGCTGGATGTGCCTCACCAGTACTGAGTAGAGGATAAGAATCTCTTCTCTCAGCCTGATGACAATGCTCCTCCTAACACAGCCCAAGACGCTGTCAGCCTTTGCTGCAGAGGCACAAACCTGACTCATGTTCAGCTTGTCATCCACCCTGTGGACACCCTGTGTCCCTGTGTGAGACCTCTGGCTTTTGGGTAGCTCTGGCACATAGGGACATTGTTTTCAATTCTGCATATCTAAGCTCAGGCACATAAATCCATATTGGGCATACAAATAAAAGCAGGCTTCTATTCCAAGGCACTGCACACCTACAGCTCCCAATGGAGAAAAGTGGAAGTGTTATGATTAAAGCCCTATTTCATGTTTCCAGGTCGCCTGCAGCAAAGCCTTCATCATCAAATTGTGTATAAACGGAGTCTCTGTAAGATGCTACATTTCAACTAAGCTCTAACAAGAGCCACTCAAGAGAAAAGTGCATTTCCTTCCAGTTTATTCCTTTGGCTTCAACTGTGATAAGTTACAAGCCTATTGTAAGACAGATACTACACAACACAGGGGCATGCAGCTCTAGGATCCTAAACCAGTGATCTATATGGAAGGTTAGGTAGTGCTGCATTAAACATGAGAATATCAGTATCTTTACGAACAGCCTCCCCACTGCCGTGTGCTGGGAGGGATGAATTAGACATGATGAACATAATAAAGCAAAGACATCTATGTTTAGGATATTCTTTTAGAAAGCAATTGCCCATTCCTGCACTTAGAATAGGTACCTGCATCCATTCCCTTATTAACCACCACAGACCTCCATCATTCTTAAACTTTCATGTTAAGGTGAATAAGCAAAAAAAAGAGAAAAATAAGATCTTGCTGCTAAAGCCCAATTTCCAGCCCCTGGGGCGCCTAGTTGTACAAGATAGTTGCAGAATGTAAATGCAGAAATGAGCACTAAAGAAATACTTATGGATGAGGAAATAATATAATGAATTTTGTTATGTCAAGTGAGACCCTATTTATAAACAGACAAAAAGCTTCTTGGTATGTAAGTGATGGAAGGCAAGACATTGTTCATTGTACAAATGAGTGCAAAATATGATGAAAAGGAATTGTCAGGCTCTCAGGAAGAATAATGCATGTGCCATTATAATTTTGACACTGAGGATAGTAGTGCATTCATCAGTATTGAGTTGCAGAGAACCTGAGCCTACCCTTCGTGAATCCTGTGGGAGGTGATGGACATGGTAAGTTTTTGCGGTAGATCTCTGCAAGATCTTGGGAGTTCCTCATCAATGGTTTGATCACAGCCAGGACTGGCGTGTTAAGACAAGTTTGGTGGAAAGGCACAAGATTCCCAATGTGTATGTGTCAGCTCTTGCTCTCTGCATGACAGAGACTTTTCACATGCTCACATTGCCTTGATAGCCATGGTTAGGAAAGGCACAGGAAGGGCAGGAGGCAGCCAGCGGTCAGTACTCAGAGCAGCTCAAGCAGGTTATGGGGCAGCTCTTTGCACAGCAGACAAACCAGGCAGAGACTCTCCATTTAGATATCTATTACTCTTCCAGCAGTTTGTAGCAGTCTCCTTTATCCCCAAGGTAAATGCAACGGGATTTCCCACCAACCCTGTATTTATTTTCTTTCCACTTACTTCCATCATTGCCCCACGAATCAAGTGACACAGTGGACAAGACTCTGGAAAGACGAGCATTCAAAGACTAGATGCCAGGGTAAAAACCTGGATTGATTGTCACCTTTCAAGATGTGACTTGAAAAGCTGCAAGACTTGACAGCCAGTGTCCAATCTGAGTTTAGAATCCAGGGCCTCAAAAATCCCCACCTGATGAGTAACATGGTGAGTTGACTACATGATGCCATAGAACTCACGCACAGAACTGGGGGAATGGTGCTTTCTGGAACCAGTCAGTACAGCCTAAACAAAGCCTCTGGTGCCTTAAGGAAAGCTAAGGCCTATTCTGCTCTACTGATACCGCGTTCAAGGCAATTGTACCTTCCCACTGCCAAGGGGCAGCTGGTTTTGGAGGCTGAAAAACACTTTCAGATGAAGGAAATCCCCAAGAAGGAATCAAAGTCAAATTGTTCTGGACGACTACAGTGCCTCACACCTTCTATACAACACACAGAGTTTAACTTTTACAAGGACATCGATGGGAGTTGTAAATCAAATCCCATTCAGAAGGTACACTCCACACAGATATTGCAGTGCTACAGTGACCACTCCAAACATCTGTAAACAAGGGACAGTGGTAAGATGCTGAGTTTGCAATGCTGAATATATTTGTTGTTCTCGGTCATGTCTTTAATAGGAGCCTCTCTTGTTCGGAGTCACTTTTTTTCTGTTGCACTTTCCTAACCTTGCCAATCTTTGAGTTTGGGATTATAGCAGTGAGTAGTTTATCTCCTCTGAAGAAGTAACAAAACGCCAAGGCTTTCAGACCTCTTATCTCATAGACCCTTATCTTTGTTACTTTCAATTGTGCCTGGGGAAAGGATAAGGAGCAGATGAACACCCAGGAATTTAGCACATTATTAGTATTTTGTTTAACCTAGGGGCAAGGAACAAAACAAGTGAGTTGAGTGCTGTGAAGTAGTTTGTCTCTCGATCTCTGCATCTCACACATTAAAGGATGGCGTTGCCGTTTGATACCTGCTGCTGCTAAGAGAATGCATAATGATAAAACCACCAGCTAAGCTCTTACATCATTTTACAATCAGGCATCTCAAAAACTGTTTATCTGATCAGCACCAAATTCTGTCAGAGCGTTGACATGTGCATTTCTAAATAATTTCAGTATGTCAACCTGAATAGACACACAGAATCAGAGAGTTAATTATCTTTGACAACTTTGCCAGCTAATTTCCTATTTATATGTACCAAACTAGGGGCCTCTTTTATCCTTCCTTGTCACAAAGAGTTTATCAATCAAATCAAGGCCTAAAATTGGCTGCCAAGGCAGTCTGCCATACCAAAGGGGAGTTTATCTGTTTGAAATCTTTCCGACTACCTAATGACAGCAACATTGACGTGAAACATAATAGGCATTGTTTTTTGTTGTTCCGTCTCTCTCCCTGCCCCCTTCCTTTTCCTTCTCACAGCGGGCATTGCCTGTCTGCGAGAAGGTGAAGCTCCGGTACCTCCCCTGCCCTCCCGCGGCTCCTGCTTCCTAAACATGCCTGTGCCTGGATGCAGCTGTCAGGACCGGGTTTAGGATGCACACAGTTCACCTCTGGATTTGAGCTGACAGAACCTGCCCGTGTCAACTCCATCCTTGTCTCTGCCAATTCAAGCACATTTGCTGAGGAATATGAACAACGTTAAAAACTACCCGCTCCTGCTGACAGGCATTAGATGGCGGAGCTTTCGGTGCATGTTGTCACTACTTTTCTCTGACAGGCAGTTATGTTTTACTTTAATAGCCATATATCTCCTCTCCAGTTCCCTTCAACTGGGTGGAATTTTACAAGGATACCAAGAGGTTGTCACTTTGTCAGTGCATGCTGGTGTTATCCCTCATCAGGGAACCTCCCTCTACACATACCGTATAAAAACATGCTGCATCCTATGGCAAATGTAACACAAAAAACCCCATGGATTTTG
Source organism: Pitta sordida (assembly GCA_013390025.1). NCBI lineage: Eukaryota > Metazoa > Chordata > Aves > Passeriformes > Pittidae > Pitta > Pitta sordida. Next base: position 752,680 of record WEKX01009951.1, on the reverse strand, counting down.
CTGATACATTTCTAGGATTTTCTTTCTCTTCCTGGGTGGGGAAAGCAGTCAGGAGTTGAATCCTAATGGTCAGCTAAACCCAAACAGGTGTTTTCTTTGTGGAAGATAGGCTGGACCTGGTAAGATTCTTCACATGTGATGCTCATGTGAATCATGCTACTCTAATTATTAAAAAGTAAAATAAAATACAGAACTCTTTAAAATTTTTGAATTGTTGCTTAGCATTCACTACTCTTGGGCCAGGACAGAAAGGGGAAATGATCAATTATGTGAGAAAAAGATAAAAACATGGTGCAGCTTGTATTCTTCTAGTTGGGGTCATTTCTTTCTCACCAGTGCAGCCATGCTGACCTGAGGTGGAAGACACCTTCCTGCTGAGCAGAGGAGATAAAATGTCTTCTCCAGTGAACTCCCTGACCTCTAAGTGTCTCAAGGTTGTTTCCCCAAAATGACCTACAAAGAGTTGGAATCACACTCTTTTAACACTGCATTAAACTCTAAGATCTGCAGATATTTTCTGTCATTAGAAAATAGCTCCCTACCTAATTCCAACCTTTTATCCCAGAAGCTATCTTCTCATTCCTTCGGTTTCACAGCACTGTCCAAGCTCGCACCCCGGTCTGGAAAAAGAGTCGCTGAGCTTGTATTCTTTCTTTCTATAGCTGAAGTAGGCATCCAAGATATGCACCCTCTCCCTTATAGGATGAAGCCTCACAGAAGGTACAAAGCATCTGGAATGAAGTGACTCATTGCAATGAGGTCCTGAAAGCAGATTTTATGTTCTTTTATTACTTACTCTCTAAAAAGAGAGGTGAGAGGGGGGAAAAATGACTGGCAGATTCTTTAATGTCACCCAAAAGCCTCAAGGGCCCAATTAATCAGGAAATATGTTTGGCTTTTGGACTTCGATTGCCCATTCCCTGGGGCTTCCGCAGTGCGGGGGCTGGACATATGTTACTTGCTCACACTCTAAGAAATTATATTTGCATGGGGAGTGATACCTGCTAGTCCAGAATTAAGATGTCAAGACCTTCTCTCATTCAAATGCCAGCTCTCTCAGCAGGAATATGTCTGGAGAGGGCCCACGACCCAGTCGAACAGCTTGGTTCATAACCTTCGCCATTCTCACGAGAGCCTGCGTGAACATCCAGCTGTTTGGGTAACCCAGTGGAATAGGAAATTGGAGAGCCTGCATTCTTACACCCTCCTCAGATCTCACTGAAGAGAAAGTGACTCACCACCAAATAACAGGTAATCAGAAAAAAAAAGGTTTCACAAACTCATGAAACTGATACAGATTCCAAGCGCACTCCAAGGCCCATTGAGCCAGTGGAGGAACCTCTTTTGCTTTTAGAATCAATTATAAAACTACACCAGGAAGAGTTTTTCTCCCCAGGTATATAAGCCTGAAATGGCTTTATGCTGCTAAAGCTGATCTGGTTTCTTTGGAAAAAATCAACAATAACTTCAATGCTTATGAGTTTTTTTTCTCACCTGGGTTGGAATTTTTCAAAGGTTCCAACAAAATCTAGTTATTTAAGTACCATTAAAAGGCCTTCTTGCATTCATTGAAAATTTCTTGGCCAGCCTAGAGATACCTTTCTACAAGTCATTCCAGGATGCACAAAACCTTTTCATCTGGCACTTGTTCCTAGGATCTTACACTTACACAGCAACTGCAGGGTTGTTTCAGTCTCTTGAGCCATCACAGCAAATCTCTGTTCCAGGTTCCCAGTGCCTCCAGAAAGGCATGTTTTTGGAAAGAGTGGCTGTGGACCAGACCAGAGACAAATGTATTCAGAAATACTCAGTGTGTTCCAGGAGACTTCCAGCAATGCATCTCACAGTAAGTCCAGCGGCAGAAAAAATTGCTCACGACACAGCTAGGGAGTGATAGTGTGGGTTAATGTTGTCTGTGCAACAGCTATTATTTTTATTTCCCTGTCTCTGGAAGATAAAAACACTAAAACATTCTTAAATAAGGAGTGAAATGATTGTGTCCAGACCCCAGACAACAATCCTCAGTGATTCATACTGATGCCCTGGTTGCCAGTACTCCTGGAGTGCTGTGAAGGGCTCCTTAGAGTTAGTGAAGGATTGCTGAGGTTTCACCAAACATACACACAAGTCACAGGTAGGAAAGTTCTCATCTTTCCACTGTATTAATAAAATGACTGTATCAATAATGGAAGGCGTCAAACATTAGAGAACCAATTCTCAGCAGGGAATTTACACAAAAATGAGGAGATTACTTCTAGATGTTGCCTTTGCTGGGACTCCCAGCACACACTGTTGGTGATGCAATCCTTATCCAGGAGAAGCTGGGCAGAGATCTGCAATTCATTTCACATTAGCTGGTATTGAACATCAGTCATTACAACCAGCACAGTCCAGATTTGAGCCACTGACCTGAGGGTGAAAGGCTGAAGTTTCCCAAGCCAGTAATCATTACATTTTGACACAACCAATTATTCAAAAACAGTCACTCAGAGCTCAATTAAAATTTCGGTAACTTAACCTTTTCTTTGCTTCTCCTTTGCCTCCTGCACATTGCGTTCCCCAGTTTAAATAAACTGAACACTTTGTCACTGCTGTGTATAATTCTGTATTCAAACTGTCAGGACCTACCATAGTCACCTCTGTCACTGTCTGTGCCAATCCCAACGCGCTCACTCAGGACTCTGAACAGTATTAAATGCTTTCCCTGACAGTCACTTTGATAACATCACCAACCACATACACTGAGGCAAATTCCTTCTGACAGCATTCACTCAACAAGCTGAAAACTAAGGAGGGACACGGATTTGTTTTAGTTACCTTTCTTGTGTGATAGATGTTATAATTAACTCTCTGTCTAATACCAAAAAGCTGTTGTTAAGTTTCACGGCCTTTGAAGATTCACATTTGTAGTAGCAAACCTCTCAAATGAACACATTTAGCAATGACTGCATTTTTCAGTGATTTCTTAATGTTGCCAAACAGCAGCACTGAATATTTATAGAGTTCCTGTTAAAAAATTACACATATCATTGCTTGTTTTTGCTTTGATGTAGAATTTATTGCCTATGAAGTAAAAAGACAAAGACCTCCCCCCACACACACTGTCTTACCTCCAGTGCATGTTGGATGCTTAAGACACTGTGTAAAGGCAGGTCATCTCAGACTCCCGTACAAATCCAATTAAATTAATGCAACCTCTCACACAACATGGAATCATTATTGCTGCAACCACTCAAGCATTTATCACATCTATACAGTCATCCAACAGAAACTAAATGCTTAAGTCTCCTACTCTGTGTTCACCAGAGTTATATTTGTTTCACCAGCAAGGGCAAACTATTCTAGACACACTCCACAGCCATGTGTCCACCTCCTGTGCCACCAGCAGAGCCTGCACTGCAGTTTAACACGTGGGTGCTCCTGCCCTGAGACTTTCCTGCCAAAACAAACGCCCCTCGAGCCCTTTGGGAGCAGTGAAGGACGGGGCTGACATGACTCCTGGGGATGCCACCGAAGGTGAGGTGTATGGCTGGGTAAATTACCAGTTTCTGAGACAGCTTAAGCCAGAAGGGCTCACCACCTCTCTGTTATGGGGTGGGAACCTGGCAAAAAGCAGCTAATAAAAGGGCAGAAGTTTAAGACAAAATAGGTCCCTGTTGAACTTCCATCGATTTGGAGTCCCTTAAACACTCCTAACAACACGTACTTGGCAATACCATAGATGTCACCTTTGGATTTGGCCCAGGGGGTAACTTTCTAACAGGGTCATGGGTTTCCTTGTTGTATCAGAACACACGAGGAAACAGCAAACTCTAGTGCAGAGCACAAAATTTTCATTCCTTTATGTTTCTTACAAGAAAGTCTCTGATGGAAAAAGCTAAAATAAGCCACTCTACACATACTGGCAGTGCTTTACCCACTGCCTTACCTGCTGTTCCTCCCTTTTCTCCTCGGAACATGGATGAAGTCAGTCATTTTGGATTTCTACCTGCCAGGAAAATGATAATGAAGTAACTGAAAATGCTCTGGTGGTTGTTTGCTTCCCCAAGCAGCACACACAGATCCCAGTATTCCAGAGGTCGCACCGGATGCCACTGCTTTGCAATACTCTACACAGATCAGGAGAATCCTTTTCTTTAAAGTAGCCACAAAGTGCTCAGCAGTCACAGCATTCCTGAATCCCTGCTGCAGTTAGTGGGATGTTCAGAAGCACCTATGCAACTTAAGTTTTGTGATTTTGAAAATGAAGGAGAAACTTGGAATTTACTTTCCACATCCGTGTTTGTCCCTTTCATTACCATTGTGGGACATACCCACAATACCCTCATCTTCATTAGCTCTCCAGGCTAAGTATTTTAATAGCTACAGTGACACCAACAAAGGCACAACCAATATGCCTCAGGGAGAGGCCAGTATGGCATTTTAAACAATCTGACCACATGCTGCACATATTTCCTATAGAGCTACTGAAGAGTATGAGCAGAAAGAATAATTTTTCTGTACCACCTTCACAGAATCAGTTATTTAAATTATCTTTCTTCATTCATGATAATGATTTTTTTTTAATCTTGAGATTGATTTTACATGAAAACTTGTCACTACCCTTTTAGCAGAAAGCAATATGTAAGGGTTAGGTTTAATAATTATTGTAGTTTCCTGGACTATCTCAAGCACAGACAATAGACCTTTTCTGATGAAATACAACCAAAGACTGATCACAGAGTTGGTATTCTCCTGTCATATGTTCCAGGTAGGTGCTGGAATTTTGATTCCAAATGTGGCATTGGAGTTGGGTGCACCTTACTGCCATAGTAAATAATGTGTCCATGTTTTGTATGTCCATAAACATTCTTTTTGGGGTTCATTCTGTAACTGGCTCATAAGTATCTGCTTGAAGTTTGGTAGAGAAGTGGAAAAGAATGTGATTTTAAAGAGTAATAATAATGACATATTTCCGTTTCTTTAAACTACAAGAGTATTAAGAAAACACAATTTAAGCAGTTTATAAAGCTTAAATTTTTATAACTGTTCTGGGGTATTGGTATAATACTTAAAGAAAGTTCTTCTCTCAATGTACACTTCTGTAAAATACATAACAATAACTACTTAAATTCAAATTCACCCAGGAGACCAGAACATCTCCAAATGGCTCGACCGCTTTATCATGCAAATGCTTTATTTATCCTACAAACATTCTGAGTGATAAATAATACACAGTTTAAAAATATATATTATACTTTAAATATATGTGCAATGTTAGAGAGAATAAAGACGGAGGATTAGGTTTTCTAGGCCAGTGTAAGCTGAGTGACTTCATTCACTGCTGTAAGATTTTTTCAGATGTACAGTAGCATATCTAAGATATTCTTTACAGATTATGGTCTGAGACAGACATGTTCAATGCATCCTTTCCAGGATGCAATTTATGGATATACTTTGCATTTAGTCTAAAAACTGCATTAAATCTGGTGTTCATAATAGGCCTTAGCCCCAGAAACAACTGGAGCTGTGTCCAACAGCTGCATCTGCTCCCCAAGACAGTTTTACAGACAGGGATATGTCTTGAGACAAGAAGATTCCTTACTTGGAACCTAAGGATGATCCTTCTGGCTACAGCTTCTCTGCAATGAGAGGCCCAGCAGGGCCAGAATGCAATGAAATGTTACCTAAAGGTTTGGTTTTGGCATGGAAACCTCCCTTAGCATTTGTTCATATCACTCAGTATTTGTCATTCGCTGAGGTGCTCACTGCTGTAGATGTCTGGAATTGGCTGTTCCGCTGCTGAATGCCTGAAACAATTTGCATCAGATCGGGGGTGTTTTTCCGAACAATTGTGAAATGATTAATCTTACTGTTTCTTTACTTTCATTAATTAATGTAATTAGAAAATTAAAATCATGTCTGAGCTGGGAGATGCTGGGATTCTTGCTGGCTTTGGGACTGTTTTTCATTCCTATTTCTAAACAGATATGAACATCTGTGGCACTGGCCAATGTTGCACACTCCCCCTGGATATTGGCTGAGCTGCCTCTCAACTCCTAAAGATTACTATTAACTATTAGATAAGGGAGATTGCTTTGTTTCTTATCACTAGGTGGAATAGGAAAAGATGACAAAGGATTTACTGAGCAAGCTGCCCACTGGCCAAGAAATTACCTGACAACCCATGATGTTCTTGATGATCGGTGATGAATTGAAGGGGAGCCCATGAAGTTCCTTAATCACTTGGTACTACTTTCTCTTACAACCAGTTAGTAAAAATCTAACCAGCTCAGGGTTTGCAGGTCTTTTACTTTGCCTTTGACTCGGCATTTCTAGCAACTCAAAGCATCATTACTTCCTCACATACGTAATTCTCCTCTGTCTAGAAGAATTAAAAGTCTTGGTATAGCATTTGTGGCTGATGCTGTCCAAACGTAAGAAACACTGCCTACTTCCCTGAGATTCAAATTAGTGGTAAAGAAGATGTTGCTGCACAGGTTAATGATTGAGCTTCACCAGTTCTGAGCAGCTTTTTAGCACATTCAATCTCAAATTGAAACCATTTGCCACCAGTGTCTCTCAATGAATCAAAAGATCGAAGACATCTGCCTGAACTCCACATACAGAGATGGTATGAGCATTAATTTACTGTCTTGTCTATTAGCTCTATATTAAAAAACAAACAAACAAAAAGACTATGAATCCATAATGACATTAAATGGTGTTTTCCTATTTGGGAAGCAGAGCATATATTATAGAAAAGACGACAGGACACATTCTATGTTTGACCCTAATGTCAAAGAACATTAACCAAGACAGAGTGGATCTGTATAATTAATCCCCACTATCATAAATAAGTTTAAACAAAAGTAATGTAAGAGATTTCATAAGCAATTGAAAGCGAAGTTCTACATTTTCTTCTCCCAGTGATAATACCATTAACTTAAAAAAACCCCTAGATCTCATCAGCAACTCTCTAACAGTCACCTGGGGAAAATTCTATGTAAAACTTATTTTAAAAATCGGATTTTATTTTTACGCACCAGCACCAACTTCAGGACAACATATACTTACTGTAAGGTGTCCTATTAAATGGGGTGCAACTGAGGTGTGGGTTCTCCTTGGATTTTGTACCATTCAAGTAACCAAGAATAAGATACATGTATATATATACACCATGTAATATAATATACACAAAAGAAATCTAACATTTTATCAAGTAACCAGTTAACCAGCCCTTTGTTTTTCTCTCAGATATCCCATCTCTTCAATTGCTGCAAGCAATTAAGTGCCCACCACTTGTTTGAACAACCACACCAAAATAATTACAAATGCATGTCACACTACAACAATTGCATATTAACAAAGGCCTGGGGCCAATTAATCATTACACCATCAATAAATAATTTGCATAAAAGTATTCTCTTTAAAGACTCTATGTTTGGGGTGACAGGGTTACCTCATTGATTATGTAAATTCCCCATCAAGCTTTGCAGAAGCAGTCAAAAGAAATAAAAAGGCTTGTCTGTTCCAGCCAACATCCTACTGCTATGAGGCAAGACAAAACTGGGGGGTGGGGGAAAGAGAGGAGAGAAAGAAGGAGAGAAGCAACAATATAGCCTTAAGTTTTCCAAGATTAGGCTACAGTTCAGGCTTAGGAGCATAAAACTGCAAAAAACCTGACCCCGGAGTACATCAACTAAGAAAGCAATGGGGGAATTACTTCTCACGTTCATGTTGTCTAACAAACTCCAATAAAAGAGCCCAAAACCACTGTTACTTTTCCCTTTTACCTAGAGCTTCCTTACAGGTACATCCTGAAAGGAGATCTATGCCTCTTAAAGCAAAGTCCTACACATGAACCCACCAAATAACATGACACATACCCCTTGAGATTTGGGATATGTATTCATTTTCCTGAATATTTTCTCTGGAAAAATGCTGGCTTCTTAAATTAGCCATTTTCTCCTTGAATCTTATGAAGAATTCTCACACGGACTGTGGGCGACAATTATAATTGCAGTATTTTTCCACTTGCACAACTGGGCTGTGAATTAAACAGGCCATGAGTTCTAACCACTCCTGCCTGCTGCTGCCGTGGAGCAAAAACCGTGTTGTTCTGTCACGTACAACCCAGACACCCCAAAGTCACGGCCATGGCACAGCTCAGGGTCACCAGTTTCCTGCTGGGATGAAGGGAAAGGAGCAAAGGACTGCTTGAATCTTCATCCTGAACAGAAATAATGTGTTTCTTGACTCCACTTCTGGGGTGATGCCAGGCAAGTGAGACTTGCCTTTTCTCCCAGGCCTGTGCATAGTGGGAAGCATAATGTATGTATTATTCTTTCAGGAATCTTTTTTCCTTCAGTGACCAGGAATTAATAGTTATTATAAAAGCAGGCCTCCTGAAGGATAATTAAACACCTTTACTAGGGTAAAAGAAAGGCACAGCAGGTAGATTCATCTTTCCTCCGAATTAGAGAACAACATGAAAACAAAACAAGCCTTCATTTCTGAAAGATGGATTCATTATGTTTGCATGCTTTTAGTGCTGCAATGGGCAGGGTGGAAAGACAGAGAACAGCCAGCCCAGGTTTTGCACTATCCAAAGTATGCATACCCACAGAAGATACCAAATATTTGGAAATTCAGAATAGCAGGAGTCCAATCAACAAACCACTGAGGAGGGAAAGCAGAAGATTTCCCATGGCAAGTAGTGGGAAAAAAAGCATCAGTGTAGTATATTATACCTGCAATACTTCATGCTCTATTCTCCATGGAGGGCTTTTCAACACCAAAATGGGGGACAAGGTGAAGAGAAGGGAGTTTAAAGTGCAAGCTCCACTCTCTGCTCCAAAAAGCACAGTATGCTGATTCAAAAAAAACATTTTCAAAAATGCCTGTGGGTAAATTTGAGCTGCCCACAGCTCCCCAGGGGCAGTCGAACTTGCTGTCGAGCCATTTATGTGGATTTCAGTCAAATTCTAATTTTAGTGTTCATTAAACATGGGTAATTCCCAAGCCAATCCCTGCATCACCTAGTATACATAATACCTCTACAATATAGGTCATCCTAGCTTAGAAAACATATACAGACATCAAAGTGCAGCCATTTCATTATAAGTATTAACTTTATAAATAATTATGAACTTCTTAATTCTTTACAAGATGCTGTATAATCACAAATGTTTAAAAAAACCTCATAACAGGAAGAGGGTGGGTGATTATGGTATATAGCTGTATGTATATATCCACACACACACACACAAACCACCCACACACAGATATTAAAGAAAGGAAAGATGTCTAAATATGAATTTACTTCAGGCAGAAGGAGGGATGTTTCCTTGAAACATACTAAAGACAAAGCCTGGTTTCTGTTTCAATCAGAAAAAAAACTCTAATCTGCCATTCCAATAGGTGTTTTCAGCTTCTCCCTGTTCCGTACACAACTGTCCCATGCAGGGAGGGTCTATCCAGCCAAGGTGCTGGTTTCAGGTTCCTTTGAGACACTGAAGCAGGATGCAGTACCAAGGTTATGAGTATCTTGCATCAAAGTTTAACATTTTTAGGTATAGAGACATTTGTGCCCTCAAAAATTCTCTGGAACTTGAGTGACCACACTGAGGCCTTGTTACTGCAGAGGAAACCATTTCTTGTCTCCACAGACACGCAGTAGGAAAGAGATAGCTCTGCAGTCTACTAAATTATACCAGAACTCATAAAATAATTAAATAATCCAGACTGGCCAATTAAGTCATACCAGACAAGTCTTACACACACAGAACAGGGAAGGAGTAACACCGGATGCGGAGACTTTACTGAAAACAACCCTTACAAGAGAATACACCTCCCAAAGGACATGGTTATATAATTTAATATTAAATACTGTTATTTTATCAGAAGCATGGAAATCCCTGGGGAACTTCAGAGAACTACAATGATGTCAGAGAAGGGCTGACCTGGGAAGAAATGGATCTCACAGCAATAACGAAATTCTGTCTATTTTTTGACAACTTGTGAGAGGGCCCAAGGAGCCAGATGCCGGCTCTGCACTGGGCTGAGCCCCTCCATGGCCCAGTTCTCAGCAGCTGGGCCTCACCAAAGGAGGACACTCAGCCTCGGGATCCAGCCCTGCCGCTGACAGAGCTCAGTCACCCTGGTGCACACACAAGGCCCAGTCGACCACTTCAGATGGCCCAAGAAGCCTCCAAAGCCAAGCTAAATGAAAATCATTCATTATTTTGGTTGAGCAATATCAGTTATTAATCCAACAGCAGCCTTTTAATGCACACCCATGCCCAGCATTAATGTGAGAGCGTGGATTAAATATAGTTTCACTGCGTGCATTTTTTAACAACTCCATAGCTAATGTTGTTTATGGGCTGTTTGGTTTCTTTTTATTAATTTATATTGATTTTAAGTGCTCAGGAAAGCAAAGCCTGATGGAATGAGCTGGAGCCAGGCAAAGCACCGATCAGCAGTAGGCACACATCCCCACACAGCGCTGCTGGGGGAACTCATTTGCAGCGAGTACACACCTGCTCCTCCACTGCCAGGGCCCCTTAATGTGAGGCTGTTCCTCAAGCCAAACCAGACCTTACTTTTCCACAAGGTGAGCCAGCAGCATCCGAGAGATCAGGCTGGGTTGTGCTGCTTCTCTTGGTCTAGGTCTAACCTAAGCGTGCTTTTAACACTGCTCGCAAAACTCAAGATAGAAACATACAGGTCTCTCTTTGAGAACAACAAACTATACCTATTGCAAGAATATGGAAGAAATTTTACAAAAATAGTGAATTCCCAAGGAATTGACAAAATTTCTTCACAGACCTGGCCATGAAGTTGTAGGAATTTGCACAGGAACTCTAGAGTTGCACAGTTCATGGCCAACTGCTTTCTACTACCTAGAAACAAATCCAGACCCTTGTTCCATCCCCTCTCTCCAACGCTTTTGCTCAGCTGGCAACTTATATAATCACACAACCTCACCATTCCTAGGCAATTCAGGGTAAATGAGGCTAATCACTGCTGCTCAGTACAGCTGACTCTTATCCCTTCTCCAATCTTACTTAGGAAATTGCAGTGGGATTGATTATTTGGGATGGGATTTCAACCCCTCACGCTCCTTGCTAGGTCACATGTCGTGGTTTATTTATATCTACCTCAGTCATCCTAAGGACAAGTGGAAATTTGTCAGGGCATTTGGACCAAGCAGGAGTTGAGACAAATGTAAAGGACATTTCTAGATTTCTTTCTGCCCTGGACTTTCGCTTGCCCTGGATCTGGCTGCTTTTGTGAAGTTATTGGCTGAACCAACCTCACCACTTACAGTAGTAGAAAGAATGTAAACAGAAAGACGTGATTGATACTGACAGCATTGCTAATTAGCTCAGAAGGACAAATTAGTAAAGGAGCCAATGGCTAAATGGAGGGAGAATGAAATACAGCTATTTATGAATGTTAAGTATGTTTAAATAAAACAGATAACAAACAGGGGCGGAAAGAGGAAGAGAATTGAAAACTACGTAAAGATAAAATTGAGAAACTAAGAACTGTAGAAGAGTGATAAGAGAGGTGAAAGGTTATAAGGGCAGTGGAATTAACAGCAGTAAGAAAAATTTATTTTTAGTGTGTTAAAACATATGGAATCCTAAGAATGAAATGGAAAGATGCCAAAAGGCAAACACATTCACTTACAGTAAGGAGCTTTGTTCAGGGCTGCAAGAGGCACAAGCACTGGCAAATTGACAAATATTTACAAAATATCACTTGCAAAGTGAAAAATAAATGTCTGAGTTGGGCAAAGTTGAATGTGCTGAAATGTCGCTTCCATACAAGAAGAGGCAGGAAGATTTTAAACAGCTCTGCTCACACAGGGAATGCCATGATCTTTTCAGGCTATAAAGCCTTCACAGAAAATGCTTCTTTATTAATCTGTGTGGAACCTACCGCCATCCAATTCATGTGCTAATGGGAATGCCAGCACTGCTGTAACATGCATTTGAGCCAAGGCTAACAGAACACACAAAAAATAAACATATGGGAAAATCCAGAGTACCTTTCTGATCCAGTTTTGTGGATATACATACAGTTTCTTCAGTTTTCCAGTATATAAAGTGTGGAAAATAAGCATCTCTCTCTGACAAGTTCTCAAGTTAAGGAATCACCTGAGGTCCTCCAAGAGCGTCAGTTTAAGAGTGTTATGCATGATGCTGTACATTATCTAAACCACCTTTTTCAGGGTAGAAAGATTTATCCATCACATACAATCACCACAAATGCTTCATAGCAATTCAAGGACAAAAAAAATAGCAGAGGGGAAAAAAAAAATCCATTGAGGCCATTTAGATTTTCCAGAAAAATCAAGAGAGAGTATGCCCTGCAGCTCCTGCCTGTCAGTGGGCACTGGGAATCAACAGCCCTTTCAAAACCTCAACTTAAATAATTCTTGGTTTTCACCCAATAAATTCTGCAAAGAAATTAATAAATACCTCACTCCAGTTCCTATCATCTCAGCTTCCCTCCCTCTCTGGCAGCCCAATACTGAATTCATTAAATTTCATTAAAATATACATCTGGTTCCTGCTTTTACAAGGCTATGAAATCTGCAGGTCTTTGCAGAGCAAAATCAGCTGTTCTCTGTTTAGTATGACCTTTTTGGCACATGGACCCTAGATTGAATCAAAGATCCCCCTTACTCAGCTGACAGTCAGGGGGTTCCTGTGGTATAAGGTATAAGCATCAGTTCAGCTAAAGATTGTGGAAGATTAAGGTTGGCTTGGTGATAATTAAGTTTGGAGCTTTGGTACATGCAGCAATAGAAAACTACAACTCCCATAAGATGTCCTGGCAGTCAGGGTAGAAGCAGATTACATGTGACTGCAACCCAAAACATAATTTTGTTCTAAAACCCACAAGCTCAAGAAGTCCAAGTTGAAACAAAATACTTCATTTGCTTTCCCCGATGGAGGATGAATATTTTTGTGACAATAATGAAATTTCCTCTCAGAAAGTTCCATAAATCCTGTTTTGTATTAAAAAGATAAATTTTAGAAAAATCTGTGGCAGAAAGTTCCAACAGTAATTGGGTGCCTCTGAGGATGCTGCATGCACTTGCCTGGTCTGTATTCATTCTCAAGTGCACGTGGCTGAAGTGAATTGCATTGACATTGACAAACATTCCTTTTGGCAGATCCAAAATACATCATTTTGACTTGGGAGAGACTCTCCAAGAATCAGTTCACAGGCACTTGACAGTCCATCTCAAGGCTACAAAGGAGCAATGTGCTTCCTCCTTTCTTTCTCTGACACCAAATGGCTGGGGAATCTCATTTTGGATGTTGAAAATTCTGGATTAATTCCCATCCCTATAACAGCATCAGTAAAAAATTCCTACAAGTGACTGTTCACTGCTGGACACTTCCAGGCTATGGTCTGACAGAATCTCCTTTTTAATAGTGATGAAATAACTCTACTTAGTGGAAACCACAAGTGTGCAGTGCCTAAAACTGTACTGCACTTTGAAAGGCACATCTACAGATCCCACTGTGAAATGAGGGTGGAACACAATAATGCTGGAATTGTATTGTCCTTCACTCATGTACTGCAAAGTCAAGATGCTTAGAAAATTATTCTTATTGTGAAAATGTAAAGATTGCTATCACATTTTTAAAAAATAAGCATTTAACCCTATTTGAAAAGGCTAAAAAAATCCCAGACCCACCACAACCCCATTGCACACACAGACATGCTGCCGCCACCAGCAAGTCTCAACAACTTCTCCTTGGATTTTAGATAAAGGTTGTGCCTTTACTACCCTGATCCGAAAGTTTCTGTACCTTGACAGCGACTATTTTCCACCTCCTGTGACCTTGAGAAAGGCTGTTCCCTCCGGGCATGCCAATAGTTGTGAAACAGGGAGTGCAGTAGGAAATGGATATGGATAGAGTGAAAGTGATTCTGTTGTCCTTTCACACACCCTCCGTGAGACGTTGAATGTGTTTGAATGTGATCCATCAAGACATTGATCCCTTGGGGAAGTGGAGATGTGTAAGGAAACTTCAAGTGCTTTCTAACCAGATCTACAGGAGAATGCACTGAGCAGTACAGTAAGAAGATACATATATTATCGATAGTCCCATGTCATGGGACAAGTCACAGCAGAGGTGAGGGGAAATCAGATGTGTTCTGGGGCTCTGGAGGTTATACAGTCACTGGAAACAATTTCTCCTTGAAAAGTCATGAGCAAACTGCTCTCTTTAGCTACCCTGTGCTAAACTCAGCTGCAGGAAAAAGACAGAACAATACATATTAATGGAGCACTTTACAGGAAACACTGCAGGGATGGTATTCTATTTTGGAGCTGCCAAAATCCATAATTAAAACAAAAATGTATTATTAACTATAAGAATTTTCTACTTATGTTTAAGACCCAAAGAATTAAATCAAAATCCTTAAAAGCCATTGCTAAATGAAGGAAATGCACAGGCTGGCCCTAGCAGTGAAGTCTGTCACCAACACAGGCTTTATCCAGCTTAAGCCACTTCATTCTTTGATCAGAAAAGAGTGCCTTGCGTGGGTTTATATTAGAAGGCTGGCAAGTGTCTCAGCTAGGACAGCTGCATGCTCGGAGCTCATCTTAGCAGTAATCCCGCTTTCCCCTTGTCCCTCTTTCCAAACCCCAGGGCTTGATCTCCCATGGGCCCTGCCAAGTACCCAGTTACATTCCAGCCAGCATGGCTAAGCACGGCAGCATCACACACCTCAGGCTGCCTTAGGAGTTCACTGTGAGAAGCATCTAAACAAAGGAGAGAGTGCTACAATTTTTGTTTCCTCCAATCCTCACCTCTCGAGTCCCACTATGAGATCCCTACTTTGGGCCATGTGGCCTGTCGAACTAGGAAGATGCTGGAGAAAGCACCTTCCAAAGGCACTGCCTCAGCTACAGAGTGTTCACCTCTGCCTTGCTCTTGCCCTCAAGTCGTGCACTCCTTGCCCATCCTCAGGTAACCTGTACATGGCTCCCATGAGTCCAGAGCTGGCAAAGGCCACGGCTGCCACACTGCCAGCAATAACTGCCCTGGAAGAGTGAGTTTCTCACTTGACCCGAGGTCAGGTTTAAGGCTCAGCGATCCATTTCTCTAGCACACAACATCTCAGAGCATGGCCTTCACTGGATTAGCCAGAGCACTAAGTAATAAGGTGCAGAACCAGATTTGATTCTCAGTAATTGCATTACAGGACCAAGGACTGAAGCCTCCTAAATCTTGCTTTCACTCTTATCCCCAGTGATCTGCCCTGTGGACTAGAAGGAATGAGGAGCCCCAGAAATCACTAGTAAACCCTTTGAGATCCTAATAGTAACAGATTGGGACATCTCTACCCAGCAGAAGTGCTTCTAGGATCACACTTGTGTTTAGCTTTTGTTTTCTAAGGAGGGTTTTACTGAGTGCGAAGCTCACCATCCTGCATAGGTGCTTTGAATGTTTACTTTCACAAGGTCTGACTCTTTGCAGTGGTTGTTATTGTTGGTGAGACATGTCTTCAGTGGTGATGGTTAAATCAGATCCAAATTTGATTAGCTCATTCATCTGTTTGGTTTCTAAAGAAACTAGGACCAATGGAGCTCCTAACCATAAAAATGTGACACTGCTCTTTGGTTACAAACTGGGATCCCCAAGCTCTCCTGGCCTACAAAGCGACAGTTTTTCAAAATATACAGCAACTAATATTTCATTTCAGCTGGCAGAGCTCCATAAAATGGTTTGGACCTTACAGTGCACTTAAACCCTTTGATAAACAGACTGTATAGATTGAGCAGATGGTGGTTCAGGAGTTCAAAATGCTCAAGTTTCCATCTGAACATAAAATAACCTGTAGGCAGAAGCAGAATAACATCTGAACAGGTTGGAACTATGTTTGTGATAGTCTGTTCTACTTGTTAAATGCTGAGGGAGAGCTGGTCTGAAACAGGAGCATCGGATTGGTTGGGATAAATTATTTCTACAGGAGAAAGCCTCCAGTCCTCCATGCTCACAGGCAGCTGCATGGATGGGTAGCTCTTTTTACAAGCCATCTTTTTACAAGCATTTGGCTGTCATGTCTCCATCACTTCATTTGGAAGGCCGTAGGTGAATCTAATTGCTCCAAGGGACAGATATGGACATTTAATCAACCTTTTAAGAGCATTTACAATGACATTGAAGCTTTAAGCTATCCTTGATACCTTTTAAGAGAAGATGTCTGCAGGAAGACAGGTCACAGTCGTGTAAGAAAGCCAAGAGCTGACTGGCTTTTGAGCTGAGATGCAAAGATAGAAAAGAAACCAAATTCTGCCAGCTGCCACTGCTGAGTGTGCACGATGTGAGCCGTGGCTCCCCACGGAGCCTCCAGCTCCAGAGCTTCCATGAGGGCAAAGTTCAAATCCATTTCCCATTGGTGAGAGGTCTGCAAGATTCACCTCTAGCACACTCCTCCAGTGGTTTCCCTTTCCAGGACATAAATTATGTTCTGGAAAACAGGACTGGCTGGGCAAAACTGGAGGTGCTGAGCTAGCCATGCCTGTGTGCGAGCCAAATTTTCCTCCTGGGATTCTGGTGCCCCAGACCAAGCTTCTCCTGTAGGAAACTGCCAAGCATAGCTCCAGGAGCTGCCAATTTGCAACCAGAAGAGCTGAAAACCTTGCACAAATCTGGACAACTTGATCCTAAAATCCCTCACTCTCTTGAGTTGTCTTTGTTAAGGCGATGGATCTGCTTACCTGGGTGCATATCAGTTACAGGAAAAAAGAACACCAATGCTGAATGTAACTTAGTGACAGAAGTCGCAAAGGGGGAGGAAAACAAAGAACTTCTCATATGCCAAATATTAAACCTTCCATTTGCATGCTTTTCTTCCTTACAGAGCTGGATTTTGACTACCAGTGACAGCAGTTACAGTGCCCAACAGAAAAGTAGGAGTTCTGGCACCATATCTCCCTAATATAAAAAATATTAACTCGGGCTTAGTAACTGTACAATTTCCTGGTGTTCTTTTAAAAATTGGGAGGAAGAAAAGGATCTGTGTCAAACATGCACATCTAATGAGTCCCATGACCTAATCTGGGAAAGACTCATCAGGATGCTGAAAAAAGCCAGGCATGAGACACTACACAGAGATCTGCTCCTTATTGCAGAATTTCAAGACAACCAGTGAGGTATCTCAAAATAATTGTCAAATCATTTGTTATTTTTGAAAACAGAAGCTGTCTGTAGTATTCTGGCATCTCTCACATATCTCATATTCTCAACCAATTAAGTCTTCAGTGAAACCCAGAACATCAGCATCTAAGTACCAGTGATCTGGTCCTCCCTGTGCTACAGGTCAGGTCATCAGCCTAAGCAGGAATATTGCAGTGGGCCTTTGATAAATTTAAAAAAAACAAAACCAACCTCTTATTTCTGGTAGTTCTTTCTCCCCTAAAATTAGGTAATATGAAAGTGAGGCTTTTTGTTTTTCCTATTTAAAAAAAAAAAAAGCAGGGAAAAAGAATGTTTCCAGAAATTAAACGGCAAGTTGTGTTATTTTTAGGGGGTTAGATGACAGGAGGCATCACATTTGAAAGTACTCACTTGATCAAAGAGCCCTAAAAGGATTCAGCAGCACTGAGAACTATATATCAAATAGGATTATGACAGAATTAAGGGACTGAGCCATTTATAACTTAGGGCAGTCTCCCTCTTTGAAGCCTGCCTTGGTAATTGATCCATTTTTCTATAAACCAGAACCATAGCATTGCATTAAAAAATCTGTATCTATTCCAAAACTATTAGCTTTCTACAAGATAATCAGGGGAAAAGGTAACATTTGTATGTGACACTAGAATTTTCACTTGAAAAAGAAATTGTCATGACATCTAAATAGAGAGAACATTTTTCTATCAGTATTACCGTGTCCAACAAATTCTCTTCTGCGGTATGTCAAAGCACCAGTTGTGCATTAAGGAAACATAAATCACACAATGGAAGTGGAAACTATTGTTTTGCGTTAGACAAATTGAAAAGGACGTGAAGCCATCAGTGGCATTTATTTCACTTCCTGGGACATTCAGAAAGGGCTGAGAGGAACTCTAAAGTACACACAAATCAGTTCAGATGCCCTCACTCATGCAAGTTGTCTTTGTTTGTGGGAACACTCTCCTCAGGAGAAATCCTGGCCCTGTTACATCAAGAGCAAAACTCTCAACAACAGCCAAAGCACCTACAGATGTCAACGGACTGCAAGAAGCAGAGGTTCCTTGTTTGGCATAAGGGATCCCTATATTTGTTAATTTATTAGCTGCATTAGTGTAACTGAAGAGAAGGAACAATTCCAAGCTGCCGACTCCAAAACCCATCACATTTATTAAAGCCCTTTGTTCAGTCAAGTCAGGATTTTATGAACTTTGTGGATGAAAGTCCTGCCCTGTGTCTGTCTCTCTCCCACAGTAGGAAGACCTTACCTCTTCAGATGACAGAAACAAATAGGATCAATGTCAGCAAGCCTGAAATTCAGAGAATATTTTTACCACCTAGCATAACTGCTGGGGAAAACACTAATAGCCCAGCATGTACAGTAACTTTGCTTTATTGTCTGATGGCACTGATCTCCCACCATTGACTGTGACAGGAATCCCATCCAAAGCTCAGAGTTACAAACAAATACCTGCTCCTTTCCCTCTGCATGTGGCTTCACCTTTGGAAGTCACCACCAGAATGAAATCCATGACACTGTCCAGATGCATGTCTACATAAATGCACATACAAACATGTAAGGCAAAACTACACAGCTCTTTTACTGAATTATTCATTCACTTAAATTCATAGTGACTTATATTTTCACTTTTAATAATGACCACCCTTGGTAAGATTTAGCCCATTATCTAAGGAGTGTGTCTCAGCTCTGTTACCCAAAGTGAGCCAGGCTGTGCTACAGGAGGAGGTTTCCCCCTGCTATTAATAGGAGGAGCACCTAGCGAATTCTTAGCTGTTTTATGTATATATTTGTTGTATGCACACACAAATGCACACACAGAAATGGAAGAGCCTTTACTGTACATGTTCTTGTGAGGTGGCAAGTATGTACCAAGACTAATTTGCAGATTAATGGCAACTGCAGACTATCTGCAGCTTCAGACCCCACCTTTTCCATGTTAAAGTGTAGTACATGCACTATTTTCAGAGTTAAATATTTCAGAGATGTTGTGGGGCATCTCACAACTGGCAAAAACTTGTCTCATTCTCCAAGTCCTCTTCCATAATAAAATGCTCCACCTCTTGCTTTTGAGGTGAGGAAAAATACACATACACACTTTAAATATATGTACTTAAATATGAGGAATATTACAGCTCCTCTGATGGATTACATATTCCCAATTAGAAAAACAAATACGAAATTTTGAACCTGAATACTTCCTCTACACATTTCTAATGCTAAAAATAATGGAGGCTTTTGCTCAAAAACCGTAAAAAATTGTAAGCTTTCTTAATCCGTGTCTACTCATTATTCACTTGGGTTCCCAGCCAAATTCATCCTGGAAGTCAGCAAAACCCACTCAACTTCACAGACTTACACTGCAAATGAATTTTTCCCCCCTGCCTACTCTGGGGGTAAACAAACACCATTTGACCTTGTATTGATTTCTCTGATTAATTTTCCATTTAAGCCCCATTCTGAAGGGCTTAAGGGGGATATATGAGATCCATGGCTTTCATGCAGGCCCTCTGCACAGGGTTGGATTTCTCTCCCTTACCACACTCTACCATGCAAAATTATGAAAACAATCCGTTCTTAACCATTCATTTCAGTCCCAATTACCATAGACCCCATCACAGCCAGCTGAGTTACCCTAGCAGATCCAATCTCCATCAGAATCAGCCTAAATTCTGCATTACATATTGTCTGTGTTCTTCCCTTTTAAAAATATTTACATAAGCTTGTATTTCAGCACTATTTACAGTTACAAAACAGCAATTTCTGTCAGGACAGTTCATCCCAAATCATGAACTGCTGTTCGAAATGTCACTGAAATTGTAGGGCAGGGGTTTGTTTGCTAATTCTGTGTTCTGCTTGTTTCTCTTAAAATCAAATGAAACTTGACTTGTTTATTTATTTATTTCGCTAGAAGGCTTTTTGACAAAAAGGAAAAAACAAGGGTTGGTTTAGTTTTTTTCCAAACTTCTTACCTCAAAGTTTGATGTAGCAGAACATAAAGTGTGTAAGCATAGGTCCCCTAACCCTAAACCCAAAGAACTGCATGGAAATGAGTTGGACAACTAGTTCCCATGTCAGACCACACAGCAACTTCATCCCGGGCTGCAGGGACACCGCACACAGACACGGTAGCAGGCCTTCCACTCCATTTCTCCCGTGAAAGAAGGGATTTAGGGGGAAATCCCAGCCCCAGAAAATAATAAATGAGAGGTCTGCCTTTGACTTCAGCGATAAGTCTCCTGAGTGAGATTAGCCCACATTTAATGGGCCAGCGTTAAGTTTTGTGCTCTGGTATCCAACAGGAGCAGCACAAAACTGCGAGCTTTGCAGAGGGCTGATTCAGTGGCAAAACTGAGGCAAATTGCAGGGAAATGCTGTTATTACACTGTCACCCAGAGACTCCAATTAACAGTATAGTCTCATTGTACGGTGCTGGCTTCAAAGGGAGTTTGATTTAAATAGACAAGGCAGGTAACTGAAGCCTTAGGATATACACTGTACAACTGAGAAATGAGGCAAAAGTAATTAAGTGACTTGACCAGGATCATACAGGAAATCTTTGGCTGAGCCAGACCCTGACTCCCATTATGCTCAGCCCTTGCCTGCAGCCATAATTACAGCAGCATTCTTCTGCTCTGACCTCAGCCTCGCTGCAAACGCACGCCCATGTCAAAGGCATGGCTCCAGTCCCCTCATCCCTGCTCCACAGCACTAGGCAGCATGAGTCAGTCCCAAGAAAGGGGGGAAATGGCTTCCAAGGGCATCTCCACACCTGCTGTGGTGCAACCCATGAGGTCTTGTGCCTTGTACAGAAGAGCAGGCACAGGATTCCCCCAGAGAACCCCACACAGCTCTGGGTCCCATATCTAGGCTGACCAGGGTTTCAGCAGCCATAAACTAATCTGGCAGTTTGAGTGTGTTGAAAACACTGTTTTATATGGTATAGATCCAAGAAGACATGATTTTCTTTTCTTCTATTTCTTTAGTGATTACATCTTCACAGGAAGTCCACTAAAAGTTATTAGTGGTGCTTTGGATAAGTGCAGCCTTGAAAACATTAACTGACACTTGGAGCTGCCAACATTGTAAATGATCAGGTCCTGCTGTAATTTCAAGGAAGAGAATGGAATAAAATGGGGAATTTCAATAAGTCACCCTTTTTTTCTTTTAAAAATTACACTCGGATACACCTATTTCTTACCCCAGTTTCACCTTCTGATGCTGCCTGTAAGGATGCCAAATAAACTTAATTGAAGGATATAAATACTTTTCTCCCTTTTCCCTCTTCTTCTCTGTAAGTGCTACCAAAGGAAAAGGTCTCCAGCACAGCTTATTGTTAAAATTAATATGAAACAGCCCACTCTAAAATCTGACCAGACCATCAGCTACTAGAAACTGCCTTAGTTCCACTAGCACTTACTGCAGCTGAGCTCTTTCCTAAAACCTCTGAAAAATACAACAAAATCAGACCTGTCAGCTGAAGGTCAATATTCATGTGAAGAATTTACCTGTACAAATAGCACAGGCACAGTACCTCCCAGTTCCTACAAGGATTTTCCTTTTCCTTATTGGTTTTTTATAAGATATGAGTCCCTGGTTCAGCAGGTTGACAAAGATCCACCATCCACCATAATCTCCTGTTAACCCAGCATGAATTAATTCACAAAATAATTCTTCTGATGCAGTTGATTGAAATAAAAGCACATTGTATTGTGTGGGGATCTCTACATGGTTTTCATTCATGCATCATTTCCTCTCTTGGTGAGCATTCCCTGGAAAATGAAGGCCTGTTACCTGGCAGGATGTTGCACAGAGGTAATCAAAAAAAAAAAAAAGAAACCTTGGAACATGTCAACCAACTGCAAAGAAGCAGTGCTGGGCTAACCATGATCATCTAACACCATAATACAGATTTTTTTCCACATGTGCACTGACAGAAAACCATGTTTAAAACTGTAGATGGCAACATCTCCCCCAGGCCGGGGTTGAACACACACTGATGGCGCAATTTGCCGAGGAGTAGGGAAACAAAAGGTTTTTGCCCAAGCTTTCCCAATGAGCTACAACTCCCCATATATCCCCGCCTTCTTGGCTGTGCAGACTTCAGCACATGAGAAGGCTGTTGAGCACCTCATCCATGATTGCAGAAGTCACTCGTGACCCCAGGTCTGGAAATACTGTACACACACTCTCCTGCATCTGCCTCCCCCCAGGCCTATGGGCACAGGTGTCTGTAACCACAGGAAAATATTCACAGATCAAAAATACACATATCAAGGACTTACATTAAGAAGACAAGCCACCTAGCAGTAGCACTACGTTCTTAAGAGAGTTATTCATTATGAATGAAAGGCAAAGACTGCAGATTAATTATCCAGCTCACTCTTCCACCGCTGCTTAGTGAGACTGTGACTTGCAGAAAGGGGACACTGCAGTATAATTGTCTTAGAAGTTCTCTGTAGCTTAGTGAGATTTAGCCTGTTAAGGTAATAAATCTGCATTAAACAGAAGCAGAGAGGGCACCAGCAGAGCTCAGGTAGTGTGTGCTGCCTCCCCAGCCCTTCTGAGGCACTGTCAGTGTGCAACGGGGCTGTGACAGAGAGATCCCACAGAGATATTCATTTTGCACATTGAAGGCCCAGCCAGTCTGACTGATTACATTGCTGATTTAACCTTACCATTCAGACTTAGCATATTTCAGGGCTATCCTTTACTCAAGCTTCTGAAAGCAGGAACTGTATAAAAATGTCCACATTTTCTTAGCTGGCAATTTTTCTAAGATTTATAGTGACATTCCAGTTTGTTTATCGATTGATTCACAAAGAAACGGAAATTAAGACACAGCTTCCCCCATCCCCATGCCCAGTGCCAGGTTAACACTTTGACATGCCATCAGGTGAGCTCAAAGCATAAATGTCTTTAGAAAACCAGCAGTATTGCCTCTAAACCTTTTAGAGTAACTACTACTTGCAAAAAAACTAGTACTGAATTTTTGTTCTAGGCAGATATTTAACACTTTCTGATTCCACTGAGTGTCAGAGCAGAGGCTGCCATTTGCACCCTGAAATCCTGGCCACTTCACTGCTGGGTTTTGCCTTTTGTTTTAGTACACTGCTGCTATTACAAGCGTCTCATAATTGCCACAAACTCTCTGAAATCAGTTGTTTCTACAATTAGTGACTGATTACACACAGCGCTAAACATCGCAGGCAACACTTCATTAACTCCTGGTACAGACAGCATGAAAGGACTCAGGTTTAATTCAATCAGCTCTGTCCACAGAACTGCACACACAGCATATTGGGGGGTGGATTATGTGTGCAGAAATATTCCCAATGATAATCTGAATTAAATTTACCTGGCTTTATAGGTAGCCCAACCAAACATTCAAACCTAGATGGCATGAAACACTGCAGATGAATCCTTCAAAATCGGAGAGATTCTTCAGCTTTGGGTGATTTGAGGGCTTCTCTGAAGACCAGCCTGACACCTGCTGCACAGTCACCTGTAAAAAGTCAACTGAGGGCTGAGGGTCAAATGATTTCTTAAAAGGAATTATTTCACACCCTTTCTCTGTGAAGAGCATCAATTAGAAATACACTATAATTAATCCAGGTATGGCATCTGTGAAAAGTACATCAGCTGTAAGTCTCCTTTAGATTATGATCCAGATTCACCACATCATGGCATATGATTTATAACCTCCGCTACCAACCGGGGAAGCAGAGGAAATCTCTGTGTCCACATTGCCTTTCAGTTATCGACCTGGGTGTTAGTAGGTCCAAAAAGACAGCGACAGCCACTACTGAAAAAAGCAATCAAACAACATCCATTGACAGAATTCACCAGTCCCTGTGGACCGGCTGCAATTGGCAGCAAATTCTCAGTTTCAGTGTCCAGATATAGGAGGGTAATCACAGAGCTGATGTATCTGCTGTCCAGCCTCCTTCTCAGCACATTTTTGTTCCTTTTCTTTTTTACCATGGAGATTAAAAGACTAATTCCAGAGAGGACTCCAGTGGTAGAAATAAAAGCAGGAAGAACAATGCAAGCAATAGTAAGGAAGATTTTGTTTTTAAAAAGCAGAAGAAATGCCTTGTTAAAACTTGAAGTCAGATGAAAAATTCCCATTGACCTCTCAGGGGGTTAAATCAGGTTCTTAAAGATGTTACTCAATGCCCCAGGAAATGCTTCAAATCATTTATGATCCAATCTCTTCCAAAAGAGAGCCTTAGCAGAAAAAAAAATCTTATATATCATCTAGGTGGAACTCTGCTATTCTGGCTGAAAATCAAATGTCATCTTCAAAAGTCCTAAGGAGCCTCTCTCAGGCTGCACTGAGTTACTACAGATGTCTCTTTATCCAGAATAAAATCAAAGTAACAAGCTTGCTCACCATACAAGTC
Source organism: Pitta sordida (assembly GCA_013390025.1). Classification (NCBI taxonomy): domain Eukaryota; kingdom Metazoa; phylum Chordata; class Aves; order Passeriformes; family Pittidae; genus Pitta; species Pitta sordida. The sequence continues at coordinate 728,063 of WEKX01009951.1, read as the reverse complement.
AATACAGTCATCCAAGAGCAAGACTTTCATGTTAACCAGTCTTTAAGTCCTTAACATTGCACACTGTCCTGAAGTGAGCCCTCCCAAGGCGCAAGGAAAACCTTAGACCCACTAATAAGGAAAAATAAGCCGCTCAAGTACGTGGTGTGGATGAAAAGTGTGAGGTCACATGTCTTTTTTACAAGGATCTGGATTATGGATCCACAGACCTTAAAGTTAGTCCAGGCTGTTGTTATTCTCTTGGCATGAACAGCCCCATTTCATGCCCCATATACTGTGGAACCCAAACTCAACCAAAATGCTGTTAAGTGAAGTAACAAACATGGAGTGGGGGGGACGTAAAAACATAGGCATGAGAGCAGTTCTTTTGCAATACACACATGCTCCTCTCCATTGTAGGCTGCTCTCCTCCCTGCCCAATCATTGATCAGGAATGAGAAAAAAACCTCCAATTTTCAGTAAAAGACATTCAAATGAATGATTCCCAAAACATCAAGAAGACAAAAAAAAGGCAACACTTTAAGACCGCTGTCATGTTTGTCTGCAAGGATATTTTTTCAGTGTGCATGGAAAACAGGTTGTTAGACTACTCTAAACCAGTGCTGTGATGTACACATAATTAAAAGTCCTACTACCTCTAAAGTGGCTGTTGAGAAACTAAAGGACAGGTCGTGGACTTGTCTAAGTCCTCAACAATTGCCTGGTAAACCTGGATGTACATTATTATAAAGCTTTTTCCAACTCATCCAAGGTTATAAACCATGGTTAGCAAATAAAACTTTCCCTGAAGCTTCACGTTGCCTCCCATGTAAGCAGGGGGTAGATGACCTCATTAAGAATGCACATGACCTCTGGCTGGATGTGCTGGAGCTGCCTCACCCTGCAAAGGAAGACACAGACACGGGTAGATTTCTGCTTCCGTCCCAATCTTTAAACGTCGGCTACTGTTGCTTTACATATTTATAGCGGATGCAGGAAGTGTGGCTGGAATATAATAGAAAGGGAGAGGTGGTGAGAAAATCATTCTCTCCAACTTTTGTTTCACTTTAATCCCTGGTTGCTAGAAGTCAAGAATTTTGATACGACATGTTAAGTGCTAACAGTGGTGGCTGTAGATTCAGCAGGCTCTGGGCCCCTTAGCATAGGGTTAAGAGTCAAAAGCAGAGGAAGAAGCTGTCTGCAGTGAATGTGAAATAAGTTTTCCCTTTCTCAGCAAACCAGAAAAAACTCCATATGCCACCAGAAAAAAAAAGCACAAACTTCTGTAGCACTGCATTATAATACTTAATACAGTATATCTGCTTCAAAATGTGATGGTGATTGTCGCCACTGCTGTACATGTTGTACCATCTGTGAATGAAACCTCCGGGTACCGGGGGGGCTGTCTTTGTTCCAAGGTATTCACTCCTAATCTCACCTTGCTTTTCTACAAGTCCATCATTTATTCCCCTCCCGTTATGGCCTTGCCACATACGGCAGAAATAAGACATTATTAATTATATTAATCAATTATAATGTAACCTATTCTTATAATCAAACCCTTTCATTAGAGTGGAATCTTACAGAATTATGCATGTATGTTAGCAAGTCAAGCTGGCCTGTTTGGAGCCAATAAAAATATTAGTCACTAACAATACCTCCCCCTCCTTACAAAGGAGCATCTTTATCCAGTGAGCTCAAGGTCCCATTGGAAGTGCTCAAGGTCCCTTTGGAAGAAGGCCCAGCTGTTCTCAGAGAAGGAAGTGCAATGCTTGAGCATGAGAAAGGTCCCTCAGACAGCATGTTACACATGTTACACTGCTGAGACGGGCAGATATTACTGCCTGCACTGTCTACAGTAGGAAACTGAGGCAGGAGAAGTTACCTGATATGCTGACATGAGGGCTGGGAATAAAACCAAATCTTTCTGTTCTAGCAATAGGACAAACTCTTATCCAAAAAATTCTAAGAGCAAATATACCCTGACTAGGCTTGACTCCAACAAGTCTGTGTTCATTACGATGACGACGGAGCTGAGGGAACCATAAAAAAGGGGACTTTGATGACTTCTAGAAAAGAAGGGGAGATGTCTTCACCCTAATTTGTCAGTGGATTTGACACTCAAGAACAAGTGGGCATTATTGACACCTGGTGAGACAAGAACTCATAGTGCCAAGTTTATTCATCCCTGATTTTCTGGATCTAAGAGCAAGGGCTTCTGTCTCTGGGAGTTTTGTCAGAGCTGAGACACAGAGATGTCCATTGTGAAGGGCCAGGACCACAGGGAAAATGCTCCCTTTCTGGGGGCGGTGGAGCAGGTCCCATGACAGTAGTTCCTGCTGAATTCTTCCAGATGTAGAAGATGGAGTTCAGGCTTGACAGCTCAGCCTGGCCGCCTTCTTTAGAAGAATAAAAGGGGTCTCACAGGAAGATCCCCAAGGTCATATAATGGCTGATAGCAGAGTGTGGGAGGGTATTGGTGGGAAAACAATTCAAATTCTACCTGTCTGGTTTCCTATTTGATTTCTTTCTTAGGCCACACAGAACTTTCTCTCAAAACAAGCTCTAGAAAATTATAGGATTAAAAGGAATAACTCTAGACACGCCGTTAGAGTGGTTACCTTCTACACTCCCTTGGGTCTCAAATACCAGATCCTGAATGGATTCTCTGGTGTCCAGTGAGAGCTGACCGCACACACACACCTCTTTTCCCAAAACTTGAAGGCATTTAACCTTCCTCCTCTTACAGCAAATTCATCTAAAGTAATTACCAAGGAGACACCATGTACAGCTCCCCCAAAGCAAAGGTGTTCCACAGGCTGCAGAATGATTTTCTGAAAAGAAAATCCTTGTGACAGATGTCCCCAGCCAAAGAGTGAGTCCTTTAGACATTGATCATGTACCAAAACAAAAACATGGAGCTTGTTTATGAGGAGAACCTCTGAGGAAAACAGAGCCAATAGAGTTGAACTGGTGGTTCTGAAGTTTCTACTTTCATCATCTTTGGGGTATGATGGTAAAGAAGGGCAGTAATCCAGTGCTTTGTGAGTTCAGTGTTGTTCAAAATCTGCAGTTCTTTGCCACCTGCAAGAAAATGTAAGCACTCTCCTGCTCAATGTATCTGAGTATTTGCATATTCAATCAAGCATTTCTACATTTTAGGATCTGTAAAGATTTTCTCATCTTTACATCAGTCAGGATGATTAATACACTTTGTGTTCTTGTTTATATGGCAGGGTTTGCTTTAAATCTCTGCACAAGTGATGCAAGACCCTTTGTGAAATCTTTGCCAACAGGGAACAGTTTTGTTTATCTCCTCACCTCACTGATTGTTCCACATTTTTTATTCTCTCCCTAATTTCCCTCTGCACTAGTTTATTCTTTAACCTTTGACACTGCATTAGTTCCGGGCAGATTCACTTTTCAGAATGAAACAAACAAAGAGAAAATAATTTACTTGGGGACAACAGAAAATAGTTAGAACTTTTACTTAACTTTCTCTTCTCGTTTAGGGATTTGGGGTGAGGTTTTTGTTCAGTTCAGTTTTTACACTAACCAAAGCTACCTCAGAAAGTCAGTTCTACTTCAAATATGTCAAAATAAAATGTAGGTATTTATACAAGAACTATTTTATTAAAAAAAAAATATCCCTAGGCAGTTTTTCAATCCACTTCCACCCCCATGTAAAAGTATGTCAAAACACAATTTTGGAAAAAAAGTGAAAAAAATGTCTTTAGGAAGGACTTCCCTGTACCCAAAACCCAACTGACTAAAGTGTTATATGACCTTTATCAGACAATCAGAGTAAATCACCAAGCAAAAACCAAGACTGGCAAGAGCACCTTGTAAGAGTTGGAAAAACAGGTCTCAAAAGCACTAGGCTCAAAAAACACATTGTATAATGTACAGACAACATACAGCAGCTATGGGAGCACCACCCTCCTGCTCTGAGAGCTGCAGCAAGAAAATGGGGTTTGATGAAGAAGACTCTGGTTAATGATCAATTCTGAGGATACATCCAGAGGAAAATAACAATGTTAAGAAGTCTGATGGGTGTCCTTCCACAGGGCGTTTTACAGAGATTAACAGAGAGATAATTCTTCCTTCCCTCCCCCGTAAGCAAGACAGGAAAGATCCTGGAGATCAGTACACAGTGTTTTTCAACTGATAAGCTTTGCTTTGGTGGACTATAAAACAAGACTACAGGAAAATGCCTAAAAATTTTAACTTCTAGCTCACTTGAGTACAGAGACTCAGAGGTGAGAAAGATTAAGGAAGGTGCTTAGAAATGTGGGAATGAAACAGAACTCTACATTTATTATTACTGTTATCATTCAATCTTCTGTTCTTTGAGCATTTGGGATGGCAATATTGCTTCCCTGGTGGGCAGAACTGCTCATTAATGTATGTGATACATCTGCTTCTCCATGTTGTACAGAGCAAGCAAAATCAATCCTGGTCATGAGTTTGAGCTTAAAGTTGAAATACAGACTGTATCTCACAGTAGGCTGAGCCCAATTTCCCCATTTCATAAAAAACATATGCTGTGAGACGATTAAAATGTGGTCTCTTCTCTCATTCCTATCTGCTGAAGTTTCACATAGAAACAGAGAGTTCTCAACCCAAAATTCAACACCTGATATCCTGCCCTTGCTCTACAACTGGCACTAACAAATTATCATTAATTTTCTCAGTTTGCAGCTACCTTTGCTTCAGTCAGGACACTGAACTATGCAGTTCCCTGGTCTCTTGTCCTGCACTGACACTGGCATGGTGCAACCATGGTTGGTAAGTTTATGCTTAAGTTATTCCAGTATCCAGCAAAGTATGAGGTGACACTTTTCCAGATGCCCTGGCTATTTGGATACCTCAGGTCTGCCGGTGTAACCATTTAACTGAATGGCATTCACTGGGACAGGGAAAAAAAGGAACATCTTTAGTAACAGCGCTGTGTCAGTTATCTGGTGCTTGTAAACCTGCCTTCCCGACCTCTTGACAACAAGGGAAATCAGACGTTTCCACAGCAGTGGAAGAACTTCTACGATTCCTTTTTATGCAGAACTCCACTTCAGGCCCGAAGGATATGCTTTTTCATTTTATTGCTGGCTTTTTCTCTTCACCCTGACCTGCCTCTGTATTCCCAAGTTGCTCAGCCTTTATCTTCACGTAAAGAGGGCAAAAGCCTTCTATTCCATGTGCTATTCTGACAGGGAATTCCTGTCACATGGGCACTCAGACACCACTATTACCTGACAAGGAAATCTCCCTGAAATGTTATTTCTGAGTACTCACCACATATTAAAATGCACTAAATGATATGTTATCTGCAGGAGAGAGAGAAGATGAATAAAGGTCAATAATTAATTTTTTAAGAGCCTGCAGCCTACAGGTTATCATTTGTGTGTTAAAGGTTGCAAAATCTTCTAGGAGTCAGTTACTGTTACTCAGATAACAAACCTGAGTACATGCATGTGAAGCCATAAGGTCAAACACATTACACACTGCTCCTGGCACGCCAAAACCAAAATAAAGCCCCTAGAACTTAAGAACAGCACAAACACAAGGTTTTGAGTGAACCTGTGCATGCATAACATTTTAAAAGCAAAAAGACCTTCAAAATATCAACCTGGGAGCAACTTTTGCATTGAAAGTTTTATTATCTGTTTATTTACCTAAACATCCATGTTCTGTTGTTTGGAGTAGGTCTACATTACCAGCATGAATAGATTTAAAACTTTTTAAAGTTTCATATAGTACTTACCTGAGGAGGAAAGCTAATTTTCTTATAGGTTGACAGTCTCAGACTAACAAAATAATACCTTACAAAAGGCTGAGGAACAGGTAGTTGGGTTACAGATATTCTCTGCCACTACAGCAGGGTGTTGTGTGCTGCTCTTTTCTGCCCCTGGCTCTTGCTGTTGCTGCAGTGCCACTGGGCTCTGGATTTTGAAGGCCTGTACAGACTCCATCTCCAGACTATGGCATAGAGCAAACCTTCACAAGCCTGCACTGAATTCACACCTGTGCTCATTTAATTCTGCAGCTTCTGGTCCTGAATTCTGCACAAACCACCAGGCATCACATCCAGCATGTAAGTGTCAGGTAAAACCATCCTGACCCAGTGTCATAAGTCATTGTTTTTACACAAATAGAGTCCTAAATACCAACTGATTGATAAAAGGCCACTTACCAAGGTTTATTAAGTACATACAACATAAATCCATTTGGCATGTAATTAATTCAAAATTACATGAGCACTAAACGTGCAATTAACTCTAGGAGGAATGTTTAGGCCTTTAGCTGGCATTTACAAAGGAAGCTACAAGTTTATTAGCTAGCAATTTATTGCTAAAATACTGGCAATTCCTGAGTACGTTGATTGAAATGTAACTTACTATCACTGTATCATTATAGGGCAATTAAGGGTCCAAACAACACTTCCAAGTAAATTAAGAAACAATGGAAATTGCATGAATTAATAAGAATGTTGTTACCCACCCAACCAACAGGTCTGTTATTAAGGCCCAACAAGTGTGCTTTTCCCCAGCTGTGAAAAGCCCTTTCAAATACACTCACAAACTTCAGGAACATGTTCCTAACCTCCAAGGAGATAATAAGGATCTGCTGTCCAAAACCCACCACTATTGCCAGACAAATATTGTGTACAGCAGAGCCACAATTTAAGGACTCTTCTAGTCAAAACCACAACACGAAAAAAGCTCAGCACAGATGCTGAAAAAGAATGGAGCAAACCAGAGAAAGGGTGTTACTGATCCCTTTGTTTGGGAAGTTTTCCTGTTGGACCCACAACTAGCAGAGCATGTTTCCAGCAGGGGAGAGCACGCTCACAAATGTTCCAGCATGTTCCAGGCTCTACTAGCTCAGACCCACTCTAAGTACCAGCACTGAGCTGCCAGGTGGCACAGAAGTGCCCCCAGAGCCTGCACAACAGATGGGTCTTTGGGGCTTTAAGAATCATCGTCAATGAAACTATGGCTCAAAATGAAAACACTAGTTTCCAAATCAGCTAAATCTGGCAAAAGTTTGGACTCAAGCCCAAGCTTCATGGCGTGGAGCTCTTTTTATGAACTAAATACTGAATCTAAAAATCCACAAATTTCTCAAAAATACATACTTAATATGAACTTGGAGACTAACCCCATAGTCTATTACTCAAGTCTATATACTCTCCTGGCAGAACATCCAGTTTATGATTACTCTTTTATCTCTGGAAAGCATAATCTGTCCATAGCAATGTCAACAGACAGCCATCTGTAGCACATATTTTGCTTCCACTTATAACCTCCACCCTGTGATTCTTCTCATGCGAACTAAGAACCACCTCCCATGTGGCAGCATTTTGGATCCCTGCACCCATTCTCAGTGCAGGCTCTGCATACCCTGGGTTTCACACAGAGAAATGAGCTGCTCCCTGGCCCAGGTTGAGCGGTGTTTTGCCATCTACAATTTCAGTAGCATCAGGCTTCTCACTCTGGTTTGCTTTCCCCCAACGTGAAATTTTGTGCTGCGTATCAGTGAAAATTAATCCCTCTGCATTTTGTGGTAGAGAAAAAGGGGTTATGGGGAGCCACAGGAAGAGGGGAGAGACAAACAGTTCCAGGATTATCTTTTAGAGCTGAGGGTCAGGATCTTTTAGGAGGCTGAGACGTTGGAAAAAAATAAAGCAGAAGAGGAAGAAGAAAACCACTCCAACCAATAAATAAGACAAGTCACATGTCTCTAAGATACAGCCAAGTTCCTTGGCACTGTCCCTCAGCAAGATCCTCCCAGCCAGACCTGGCAGCATCTCCCACTCCCCCACAGTGAACCAAGAGCAGGAGGTGCCACAGCTGCCCCTCAGCCCGATGCCTCAGCTCAAAGACAGACAAGGTGCAAGTTGCACAAGAGCCCTTCAGTGCTCACAGACTTCCACATACAGGCACATACACCACCTCTGCAGTCCTCTCCACAATATGTCACCCATAACACACAGTGGGTCCTGAAAAACAATTTTTTGCAGCAACATAACTGCATCTGGAAAGCCACAGATGCACTGTTTCACGTGATAAACTGAATTCAGGCTGAGCTGCCATAGCTTTCCCTGGTTCAGTGTTCAGGTTCTGACCATACTACAGTGACCTTCAGAAGGATCGACAGATGCACAAGATTTAAAATCTGCAGAGAACACAACTGGCAGCAAAGGCTTTGAGCACACAGCAGTCAAACTGGAACAGTTAGACTTAAAAACTTCACGTGCAACCTCCTCTCCCACAGAAATCCAAGATTAAATACAACACAGAGGAAAATCTAGGCAAAAGCCAGAAATGTGTTTCTTGATTTGTATTAATTTCTTTACATGTCAGTATTTTGAGTGAAGATTGTTTGTTTTTAAGGAGCTTCACTTTTTGCCTTTCTTGGGAAATTTAGAGTTAAATGTAACTTACAGAATCCAAGGGCTGCAGCAATTGTTAGTGTTTCTCTTCAGAAAAATCTGAATGCAAATGTTACAGGTGACATTACTTTGAAGTTCTATTCTTAGTTCTCCAGTAGATGTTTAATGACATCAGAAAACATTATCCAAGGCAATACAATTAAGCCTGCTCTAAATCCCTGCACAAAAGATGTCCAGCACTGAGCAGACATGCCCAGGATAGGGGAAGCTGTCAGGTCCCCACACTCATCTGTGTGTTGGTGGGGGGCAGTTCAGTGCAGACCCAGATTTCAATTTGCCTCAAGCTGCTTTCACTGTGGACAGTTGTCACAGTCCTGGGTGTTTGGTTCGCACATGGATTAATCTCTCCCGATCCTTAGAGTAACAAACTCACAGTTACCAGGCTAAATTAATAACCAGACACCCCAGAGAATGGGAGTTAGTAGAGACTGTAGAGGCTCAAGCCACAGAGTGCTTTCCCTGCCCTGCCTGGGATCTGATGTAGAGATTATGGAGCAGATGAGTGGAAGACACAAACTGTGGTACCATCCCAGCAATTCCTAGTTCCTTCTCAAATCCCATCTCTTGTGCTATATTTTCAGCATAAAATGACATTAAAGCACATTAGAGTAATCTCGAGGTGCTGCTGGTATTTTACTCAGGGTCTGTACCATGCTTTGAGTAGCTGTACACCAGGACAAACAGCCTCTGCTGAGCTTTTGTTTTACGTATTAATGCTGCTAATTTACATGCAATCTTCATTCGATCCTGGCCAGGCCCTATTTTCTCAACGTCCACCTGTTCCTGGGCCACAGGGCATTTGTCTCTGCTCTGGATTGATTGAACAGTGGGGGGAAAGTTGATGGGGTGGTTCCATGGAGATGTCTAACCCCAGTAGATGTTGAAGAGGGGTTATACACACAAATATATTCACAAACAACAGCAAGAGAGCAGGATTTACTGGTGCCTGCCACCGAGCCCTGAGTTATGATGAGGACTGTGTCAGTTGAGCTATTTTCAATGTTCTTTTGTTTAGGGTTGATTAGAAGTGCAGTCTGAACAGTGCAGCTCCCACTGGCAGCCTGATAAATACAGGCACAGCAGCTTTGTTGATTGTCCTCCTCTCCGTTCCCTTTCACTCCCTCTCCTTAAAAATGCATTTCCAAACCTGCTCCATTCATTCCATAGTCAGGCCACCAAAGGAAATCAGAATTTACTGGAAGGCCTTTAGTTTTCAGAAGGCTATTTAGGGAAAGAAAGAGGAAAAAGAAAACTCTCTTGGGAAAATCTCATCTGAAAAAAACCACCACAGTACATTCAGAGAAAAAAAAATCAAATGCAAACATTAGGCATGAATATACCAACATGCCACTAAATAAAAATAATCCTGAGAGCTTACACAGAGCTTTTTGACTCTGCAAAGCAAACATTAACCAATTAGTTAAAGCTAAAACACAAGCGTTAAGGTCAGCTATGCACTAAGCTGCTGCACTGTAAACCTGAACTAAGTCCAGAGACTTAAACCATCGTGCCTTGGATTTCCAGCAGGATGGCTGAGAGCACAGCCCGGCCTCTGACTGAACACAAAGGATATTCTAAACACTCAAAAGCCACTTTCCATGTGCATGTACCACTGTGCACCACTGGGACTTGGCCACTTGGCTACATGCATTTCTTCTGCAGACATTCACGTATCCAGGACATGCTTTCCACTGCCTTATTTTTACTAAATTTTACAGTGAACAATACTTCTGAAATTTGACCACACACACACAAATTCTCAAGTAAGTACTGATGATTTCAGAGCGCTCACTGCATCACCCCTGTCCCCTTCAGCAGCTCTTGGGAGGAAGCAATTTCTTTGAAGCTCAAAGCTTAGCAGAATGAGTGAAAGAAAAAAACCTCCAAAGCAGCTTACTGAACTTCCAAGTTTTCCAGCTGTAAAACAAACACGCTTCTATCTCTTTAAATCTGCTTCCTCATAACCACAAACATGTATGTTTTTCATAAAGCTCTGGAAATTGTACTGGACCCAAGGGAAGGTACCAAGTGGAAACCCTGATATCTTGAGATTAGAACTCTACTAGTCCTGAGGTACAATGTGCTGTTTGTAACAATTATAATAATACACCTGTACTACCATTGTCAGTGTGGAGTAGCCACATGGGGTCTCATTAGTATTGTATTAGGACTGCACGGGGAAACGGATAATGGCCCATAATGAAAAATGCCAAATTTTCTATATAATAAAAATGAACTTGATTAATGAAAATCACTTTCAGGGAAAGAGTTACAGCGTTGTTAGAAATAAAAAATGATGTATTAATCCGACACTCTTACAGATGGTCCCAACCTCCTGACAACTGCTATTCATTTGAGATGCTATTAGCATGCATAATTATGCTAATTAAGTTGTAATTAAGCACCAATTCTTCAGAGGGCTTTTTTTGTCTATCATTTAATACAACTCAGCTTCAAAGAGTGCTTAAAGCTTTACACAGTGTTTCATGAGAAAGGGGTTCCCAAGTTTCTTAGCAAAGATTCAGCAGCTGAGCTGTGGAACAGGGCCTGTAATCTTTGTTTTGGTTAAAGGGAAACCAGCAAATTGAAGCAGGGTCTGCCAATTGTTGATAAAATAATTAACACTTTCTGCAAAAATAGCACAGTTCAGACTAGGACAATTATGAAAAGGAGAAAAATGGTATAATTATCAATGGAGCCAACACCAGTGGTCTATTATGGCTGCTACCCCCTAATTTGAAAAAAAATAATTCATTGAAAAGTAGATTCCCGTAAATAATAATAATGGTCCCGATTCAGATACTCATACTGTGCACAGTCCCTCATTCCAAGACTACTCCTGCAGGCCTAATTTAAATAACAGAGCAAATTGCATCAGCTCAATTTAAATTGATCTAAAAATCAATTTAATTAAACCAGGGCCAATCTCAGTGTGAACACTCCTGCTTCATTTTAACTTACACCTATTTCCAATTGATCAAGGATTTGATCCAGTAGAGGAGTTCATATAAAGCCACTCTTATTCCAGGATTTCCACTGTTTTTCATGCACCTTTCCCGTTTCAATGAGGTTAAATCAAATGCAAAAATAACAGCTTCTTTTTGACAGCTCCTTCCTAACGTTTTTATTCACAAATTTATTAAAATGCAAGAATTATCTTAAATGGCGGCAGAAACCCAAGCCCCTGTTTGCCACTGCTGGCAAATCCTTCCCTCCCTTTTGGAACAGGACTGGGCAGCTCTGTGAAAGCCATATCCTCACAATTCCCCATCTCCCTCTTTCTAGCACAGTAGAACTGTACTCCTATTTGGGCAAAACTCTACTGTCACATTGAGCCAAAGGAATATTTTTATTTTTAACTGATTCAGCTGTTTTCTTCTCTTATGAGCAGAGCTGAAATGGCAAGTAGCTACTTTTTCTTTTATGGAAAAAAAAAAAAGTCTCATGATAAAAATATTAAACTATGCACTGTACGTGCAAATTGACATTGTGAGTATCCAGGCTTGGCCAATTTCCTGGGACCAAAATGTTTGGCTCTAATCCTCATTTAAACAGCCTACAGGACCAAATCATTTTGCTCTTTTCTTTACTCCAGACCCCATACCAAACATTAAATGCCTAACCAATAAAACCTAAAGCAATGTGGTATTATTTTCCTCACATGGAATGCTAAGTGATGTATATAAAAGCATATAAATATTTTTTTTTTAAAGTAAATGGGGAACATGCACTGTAAAATCAAAAGTCTCTACACTAATCTTCGGATAAACACAACTGGTTGCTGTTAAGAAAATGGCCCAGAGGGGATTATCTAAAATACTGTTATGCTGCTGACAACTTGGCTGTCTCTTTTTTATTATTTTATTATATTCTTACTTAGTGCTCTATTCTGTCATCTGCTGTAATTTCAGATTGGTCTTTTCTTCTCAGATAGTTCAAGCTCTCAAACACTGGCGGGGTCGATTGGCTCAGATTTCAAATAAAGATGTGAAAAGTAAAAAAAGGCACTTTTTTAACTGGGATGTTTTTAACAGTTGGGGTCCCCAAGAATGAAAAAGCAAATTGGAGGCAGAGGGTTTGACTTTTTATCTGAAAATAAACAATGACTTTTAAAAATGAGCTGGACTGCTTTGAACACAACTGATAAACCCACTCAGCCAGATGCCAACTAGAAATCCCTTGACCAATGTCTGGAGCCAGATTATCAGATCTCTGCATGAACCAGTCCATGGGCAAAATGTGCAGCATTTCCATATCCATCTTTCCATTCCCACACATGCGTCCTCTGCAGGGTCATCCATAGACAGAACCTTGTTGCAAGTTACTTATAAATACAGGCTCATGTGTCTTAATGTCCAACATCATATCCTGTGCACGCACCTTTCTTCAAAAATTAATTTGAGTAACTCGAATTTAAGTAATTTTAATTACTCGTAATGGAAAATTTCTAGTGGAAATACCATTGAAACAGCAGAATGTGGGCATGTTGGGCACTTCAGCCCTAAGTATTCCATATTGTTCTAAACAAAACACCTACTTAAAAATCTCCACTGATTCATGCTATGCTAAATACAAGGATGGGCAGAGGAAAGTAATCAAGTCCACAACTCTTTATCCAGTATGTTCCAAATATATCACCCTGTAAGACACTTAGAATTTACAGTGTGCTTACAAATGTCATCCTCCAGCAGGAAATCCAGAGCAAGAACCCTTCAAAGTCTTTATGCTGCTGGAAAAAACAAACAAACAAAAACAACACCTCAGGATCTGTCCCAAAATGTTTTCTCTTCATCCATATAATCCTTTTCCTGGATTTGCACTGCTGGCACTGACTTCCTATAGTTACTTTTACAGCAGTATAAGATACACAAAGGAGGATCTGTAGGATTTCTTATACTTTCCTCATTCTTCCAAACTGCACTAAAGCCAGTGGAACGCAGCAGGAACCCTGTTGGACAAATGTCCCAACCCCAGCCAGTCAGTGTTTGCTCACTGGGCTGTTTGACCCCAGCTTGCTGCAAGGACATGTGGTCTGCAGACAAGTCACGAGCAACATTTTAGGGGAAGACAGTGAACTCCCTGTGCCCCAGGGGAAAACAGAACCCTGAATTCTCTCCTGCCAGGCAGCTGCAGGGTCACGATTCCCGGCACAAGTATTTCAGCAGATCTTAGCAAGGTGGCTCTGACCAGGGATTGCTGGAGAACAAGCCCATCTGAACTTTTAAACCTTTGGCAAGACTCCGGCAGAGCTTATTTCCTCCTCATGCTAAACACAGACAACACACAAACTGGCATCAAGCCTTGCTGCACTCCAGATCAGAATTACATGCAGGAATAGAAAGTTTACCAAATCTGCCTGCTGAGACCTTCACCAGCAATAAAAGATTAGAGCCAGTGAAGTCCTACTGCGAGCTTGTCTGCACCTTTAGACACATGAATTATTTACAGCAGTGGGTTAAGTAAATAACTGACATCACCTACAAAAATAAAAAGGACAAGCAATACATGATATATGGCCAAACAGAATAGACACAGAATATAGCTTTTAATTCAAAATACTTTGTGCATTTGTCATCAGTCTGCTCCATGTCAGCTCCATTGAAATCTACCCAAACTACAAGAAGCTAGTTCAAAGACAACAAATGCAGATTTTTCTTTCAATACAGATTGTATTAAAGGACTCGTGTGTTCTCTGAATGTCAACCAACCACTGAGTATTGGCAAAAAGCAATTTCTTTAATAGCAAGGTTAATTGAAATACCATTGAAAGCTGATTTCTATTGTACAATCGAAATTAGTGGCTTTATCTGAAAAATCCAATTGGCATTGAAAAAGGTTGCTAGATGATCATAAAACGATAAGAATGGTTGCTGAATGGGTAAGATCATGGACAGAGAATGACAACATACAGGTTATGCTCTAGTTCCATCATTTTCTGGCTTTGCTTCTCAACAGCCCTTTCAACCCATTAAAGATTTTCAGACATTTGGATGAACTGTTAAACAAGAATACTCTCCGATGCAAGAAAATTATTACTAATATGAACATATTAAAAATGTTATAGAACCATGGGAGACTTTATATTCTGAAGCATTGAGAAAGAATGTCCAAAATTCAGCAATATTGGCAAAGAAATTGTAGTGGACTCAGCTGCAGGTAACAAGCAACCTTGTCTTTCTTACCCTGCTGGTGTTTTTAGTGTTTGTACAATTCAAACATTACCTACACTTTTCTTACACTATAAGAGTTTTTAAAAGAAAGATCTAAAAAGAATAGTACAAATTTGGAGCTTGTAATGAAATCTGATACTAACAGATATTTTTCCTCCAGGATTTTACTTACAAATATGAAAACACAGACTTTAACGGGTGTCTGATCCAAACCTGAAAGTCGATAGCAACCATTCCATTGCCCTCACTGGGGTTTAGGTCAGGTCTACAGTATCCATCTTTCCTGGCTCCAGGCTCAATCAGAAAATTAAGTAACACACATTAAAAAACTCACCAAAGTTCAAGTTGAATTCATACCTCAAAAAGATGTAAAACTAGGATTGCATGTAGGCTGTTTATCCATCCTCCAGGAAACAATCTGCTAGTCAATGTACTTGATAAACACCAGAACCACAATTCAATTTGCCTTTTTTTTTTTTTGGTACAACAAACAGAAAACAATCCAGAGGCTGCTTCCCTCGCTCCTCACCAGTGCAAGAAAAATAGCAAGAAATGATGTTTTGCTTTGTAGGAAACTCTAAAAGCATCACAGTCCATACTGTGACACTTCCACCTCAAGCCTCAGCAGCAGAAAACTCCTGTGAAGGATGTGAGTTGTGGGGGGAAATCTGTAACTGTTCTTTCCGCTGAAACTTGTTCCCTTGCAGAAGAAATCTAGAATGACTAAAACTGACTCAATTTTAGAAAAATGCTTTTCAGTGACTCATTTTGGGGTTCCCAGACTCCTGCAGAAGACATGTGGGACTGTTTTTCAGGCAAAACCCCTGATGTCCCTATTGTCAGAATCTATCCCATTAGGTCCCATTTGGCCCTTTCTCATGAGGGAGAATTTTTTCCAGTAATGCACTGAGTGCAACATCATGAAACACAGATGACTTGGAGCAAGAGAAGAGCTCTGATGATGTTTTCCTTTCCATTCCACTGTTCAATAAGGTTAACACTCATCCACTGAAAAGTTGGTTCAGTTAAGCCACAGTGAATTTTACTCAGCAGAGAAATATGCCCTGAATATAAAGACCTTATATTTTTTGATTAATGTTATTTCAGGCTCCCAGGACATTGGGACAATATCACATGAGAAACTGGGAAAGTCCCAGTAAAACTAGAACATATGGTTACTGTAAATTATAGAGATGCACACACATGGGGGGGGGGAAACATTTCACAGAAAAATGGTTTTGCCCACACCTTTCAAGGAGAGGTTCCCTCTTGTATCACTCCTTTGCCTTTGTGTCTGATAATTACTTCAGCCATCCACACACCAGGGATCACTGTGAACCACGGGAAATTATCACTATTGCTTTTTTCATCAATTTTCAAGAGTTTTAATCCAAGAATGGCAAATACTAGTACTTCTTTTTGCCAAATAAAATATCTTGGTGGTATCCTGCCACCCTTTTAAAGGATATTCCTTACATAAGTCCTTTATTTTCTAAATAAATCCTGACAGTAAAGTAAATTACAATCCTCAGATAAGGAGTCCCACATAAATTCAATGAACTGAATATTTGGTTTCCTTTTTTTTAGGAGATCATCCAAAACATTATAGTCCTTAGCCATATAAAGGCACAGCAGCTCTTCTAAGTTTCCAAAGCAGACAGACATCTAGATTTTTGTTTTATTCTGTTATATTTGCATACCAAACGAGAAAAAGAAACCACATTAAATACTGCTAAGGGATCCTGACAAAGAAAAGGAGCCAACTGAGTGAGGCACACAAAGCTCCTAGCCATGCCTACACCACTTGACCTAGAATTAAAAGAACTGCCAAGTTTAAGAGTAAAGTTCCTTCACTGCAAGAAAAAGGAAAAACCCTCTACTCTTCTTTTCTTAGTCAATCCTTCAAGGAAAATCCTGAAGCCAGAATAAAGTTTGCACAGGGTTTTAGTTACAGTTAATGTATAAGCCAACAATGTTTACTCAATATTATATAGGCTTTGCAACACACCACAGCAGTAAATTAGCTTGATATATTAGCTCTGTGCTGAGAAAATGAGACTGTCTCTGAGATCTGTAAAGCACTGCAAGTATTTCCCCCATGGTACAAAGATGAGTTCAGGTCACAGCAATAAAATCTAGGCCAACGTGCTGCGCTGCACAGAGAAGAAAAACAAGCTCTGGGATCCTTGCTGCCCTCACGTACACATGTGGAAAACATCCCCTGACCACCACAGTGGCAACGTTCACCAACTCAAGCACAGGCTCTTCTTCTTCTTTTCACCCCCATACCCATCTCTAAACAGTTCTCTACAGAGGAAAACAGCCATACCCTTTCTGCTCTTTCCTCCTCCTTCAGATTTCCCCTAAACATAATTTTCCACTGAAATGAAAAAAAAAGAAAAATCAGTATGTGCTGGGAAAGGAGGATTAAGGACATTAAGTTCATTTCAAGCATCACTTGTGTTCTTGGCTCCCTCTTTCCACCTCAAGTTGCTTTGCTGTTCATGAACAATGATTCCAGCCACATTCTTGCTTAAAGGTAACAAAAGGAAGCTGAGGAGTCAGGGTCTTGCCACCATGTCACCTGTTCTCTGTACCCACTGCCTGCCACAGACACCCCCTGGAAATGGTAAAGCTACTCAGCCTTTTTCAGGTCCTGCTCTGCAGATCCATTTGCAAGATGGGAAAGTGACATTTCCTCTGTGCACAAAAATGCCAAGAAGTATTTGTAAATTGGTTTGAGATATTGAGGAGTTGATATTATAAGAGCCAAACACTCTCAGCAAAGCTACAAGTTGAAGGAGGTCCTTATTTGCTGACAAAGACTCTCATGTTACGTTCCTTTCCCATGCTCGTGGTTTGTCATTTAGGTGTCAAGTGATGAAGGAAGAAATAGCAAGTTGTTCATTTAAAACCCAAGACCTTGGACGGAACAGTCACTTCTCTCTACAGTTTAACCAGAAGAAAGAAAACATTATAACCAACTCAAACACCAGTCATGTGATGGCCACAATTCTACAGCGATAACAGAGCAAACAAAAAAAGATATCTGGAAGGGTAGACAAGCACTACCAAGAGGAAAACTACATATTTTGCCAAACTGACATCTTTTCCATTGGTGGATTATCTCTGCCACTATGATAATTAAGTACAGAATAAAATTATTTGACTGCTGGCTTGAGAATTTTTAATTGCTGCTCCAAATCACATGACATAAATCCACACCAGAACATGGGGTAGGTGAATTCTACATTTGACAGTTGAGCAGAGTTTTATTACATCCTGAAGTGCTGTATATATTATCTCATAAGCCCAGTGTCCTGAGGGGAAAAAAAAAGTGTGAGCAATACAGGTATTTAAGACTACCACTCAAACCCAGAGCCTTTGCAATGCCTCTGCTCTCTCTGAATGTATCACATTGAAAGCCACTAGCAAGGATGTAATAACTCTCATTTGCCTACAGAACTCAAAACATGTATCTGCTAAACAAACAACTGCTTCTGGATTCATAAACTTCCCTGTTGCTTTAACTTAGTAAATGCCAGCAGAGTATTATCCAGGTACAGAAATGTCAGAGATGTTTGTTAGTGACTTAAACAGGTGATGAACCACTTAGGACAAAAGGATCTACCCATTTGCTCATACTTTTAATCATAATTTTTTACATCTGGTTTAGACGTATTGACTCCCTGCCTTCTACTCAATATCCTTTATCCATTTATTCAAAAATAAATACATAGTGTGATTTGTTGGAAAGCAGATGCTGCATTGTGAATATCAGAGCTGGTTAAGTGTGGACACTTTTTAAGTGGTGAAAACAAAACCCAACTTTTTCTACCAGGAAAAGTAAAGCGTGGAGCTGAACACAGAAACAATGGGAAATAAACCCTTCAGGTTTGCTTTATAATATTCTCGTGAAAAATTATTTATGAAAAATGTCTCTATTGATGAAACAAACATTGCTACCAAATAACTGTGAGACATCACAGTCAGTTATCACAAGTTAGCTATTCTGTGCTGTATTAAAATCAGGATTAATTAATTGTCTCCCCATTAACCACATCTGGTACAGTCATGAGAGGAATTCCAGGAATCCCATGGACATTTTGGAAATGGTGGAGGACTGTAACAAACGTTACCAGACCAGGATTTTTCTGGGCACGGCTTTGGTTTCCACTGGAGTCAGTGGATCCCTTCAGATGAATAATTTTGAAACAGAAATCGAGATGTCACTGACTTAGATGGATCTGAGTATGAGATACATGTGGATCTTGTTAATGACAGCAAATAAGCCTTGGTGGCTAAAGCCTAAACCTGGTGTTGTCATGTCTCACCAGCATATGAAACAGTTTCATCTTGCACTACAATCTAGGACACCATTCTTTTCATAGACTGACCCTGAGCAACACACTCTTTTTGGTACTATTTGTACACCTGTCTCAGAAAAAATTTATTGCCTAGTCATTATTTTAAACCATCAGCACTGCTCAGTAAGAGGGTTAAAACCCATTAGCACAATATAAATATACCAGTGCTAACAGCCTCCTATCTCTTCCATCAGTAGAGACGATATCAGATCCACTGTTAAAGGCAAATTGGGGTTATTGAGGGAAATGAAGCTCTCACCCTAAAACAGGACTTAAATACCAAAGGAAATAAATTTAGAGCTCAAGAGAGACAGAGAGGAGCGACTAGAACATGAGCTAAACATCCTAGAAATGGTCACCTTAAACGGCACTGGAGGTTGTATTTTTTTCTGACAAGTCTTACCATGCACTAAGTCAGGGCCAAGTGTTCTCCCTTAAAAATCGCAGATGGAAAGCTTCTCTTTTCCTGGGTGTTACAAGCTGATCTGAACCAAGTTTACCTCATAAATCAAAGGGTAGAACAATCAGAGGTAAATAGTTTGCTTTTTCTTGCAGTTCTAAGATGTTTAGTATCTGGGTTCAGTTGATCACACCAGGTTACAGAGTTCACAGATGTGGTTTCTACAAAGAAACAAACCTGCTTCTCAGTTGACACCAGTTCCTCAAAAATACATGGTATGTACAATTATTTTGTACAGAATTGTTCACTGGCATAGGACTCTGCTTTAAAGGGCACACGATGCCCACACAGCACATTAGTGCAACACAATTTCACACTTGAAGTTACCACACAAACATCTTTGTACAGGCAAACCCACAGACTGACCTCTATAGCTCTGCATGGAGATGGGCAGAGTAAACCTCATTGAATTCTGCACTTCTTGCAATTAATGACAAAACCGCTACAGACATCAATGACTGTCCAACAGCCTTTGTTTTGCTAATTAGAGGATTCATCTCTATAGGATTAAAGAAAAAAAAAAAAAAAAAAGCACTGCTCCCATTGAAATTGATGCAATTTGGAAACATTCAATACAGCCCAGACATCCTGGCCCTTCCCACAGTACCACCCTCCTCAACTCCTTTTTTTCTTGACACGGAAAAATCCACACACAGAGTTCCAGCTAGTATAATTAGAGATGTCTTAACATCTACTTAGGAACAAAAGGCTCTTTACTCATTAAATGCTAGGATATAGGAATAGTGCATTTACTGTTTGCTTTTTCCCGAGTTGTAAAAATACACAGGGAAAGCTTTTATTTAGCTTGTATCCCAGTGGGCAAGTTGGATACTCTCAGATATTCCAGATCATTTGCTTACATCTGCTCTGCACGGCAACCTCAGCAAGAGCCCAGATACAGAAGAGGAAATGGCACGGTGTTCAGTCAAGCAGTGCAGACTCCAAAGCCCAGCTCGGTGCCCGTTTGGAGAACAGAAGATGATGAGCATCTCCAATAACTGCAGCATAGCTGTATGGACTCATTTCACATTTATATCTCTCCAGTGTCCAAGGACCTTCGAGAGGCCTCCGTCCAGCTCTGAAACTAACCTGAAGTATTTTAGGGAGATGCTACTGGAAATAGGTTTTCCATTTACTTAATAGTCTCTCCTACAGTTACACTCTGAAGTGTTCATAAAAGTTGAGATTTACAGAACAGTGATATTGTGCAATCACATAATCATACCCCAGTTCTACATTTTTTTCCTTTCCTAAATAAATAACAACAATGATTTATCAAATGACTATTGCTTCCATGCTTACAATTAATTTTACATAAAACATTCAGGGCAAGTTTCAGTTATCATTTTGAACCTATTTTTATCTGCTTGATATACTTTTTTAATATGCACTTTAAGTCATAATACCAAAGAGTATATTTGAGAAGGCAGATACTAGAAGGGTAGAGGCCACTGAGAAAAAAATGACATTAAGTTTAACATCGTTTTGAGGGGACCTGCTTAATTAAAAATGGCCTTTGTTCCATGAGGTTGCATAAAATAACATTTCAGTGAAGTACTTGGGGAAACTTTCCCTGACTGTGACAGTGCTGCCAAAATCTAATTAGAGACTCATCTAGTCATATATATCAATGTTATTGTCTGTCAGGCAGCC
This sequence comes from Pitta sordida, assembly GCA_013390025.1. NCBI lineage: Eukaryota > Metazoa > Chordata > Aves > Passeriformes > Pittidae > Pitta > Pitta sordida. The sequence continues at coordinate 706,982 of WEKX01009951.1, read as the reverse complement.
ACAATGTATCATGGTTAAGTGGATTTTTAACTGTCTAAATCAGTCTGTCTAAACAACATAAAATAGGAAACAAATCAAAAGACCAGTTAAAATCATGGAAGTGACACATATTTATTATAAAATACCATTTGTTGCATTAATTGCTTTAATGGCAGGGAGATGGAGCCAGGTGTGTCAGAGCAGTGATTTTTCTGCACCAGAAGCTGATGTTACTGCTAATGAGGACAACACTCTCCAGCCTTTATCACCAATAGGACCCAATAGGCTTTGCTGTGTTTCACCAACATCATAGTCCAGGGCTTTGAGTGCCAAAACACTTGCCCTTCGAAGTCATCAGATGTGCTGGACAGTGCCAGCCAGCCTTCACCTCAGCCATGGAAAAAGCCACTTTCTCTGAAAGACATGGACCAAGTCTCTTCAAGAACTGACGACTACACTCCATGTACACCCTGTGAACAGCAGAGCTGGTCCAGGATGGGGAAAGAATGGGGCCTATATTTCAAACTCTTCCAGTCATGACTTTCTAATCTTTAATTTGTAGTGAATTTTTCCTTTTTAAGCTTTAATCACCTCCCCCTCAGCTGTTCAAAAAGTAACCACCTTGTTCTGTGGCCTTTATGTCACCTCTGAGGGACACTCCCCACCATCTCTTCCACAGCAGAGATGGAGCTGCTGAGGAGCTGATACAGACCAGGGTGAAGTTCCTAATCCCAAACACTGTTCCTTGGCTCCATAGATACGAGAAAAGAATAAACAGCATCACCCCCTAGGAGAGGCCGCTGCCTCCTACTTTGAGAAGTGAGCCCAGGAGCCCAGGTCAGTGAAGGTTCTTTCCAACAAGCAAAGCCTGGCACTGCCCAGCTCTTCTGCCTGAAGTTTTTGGATTTTAGTTTTGCTTTGTTTGGGGGGATTTTTCCCCCCCAAACCAGCATTTATATCCCCACTATCTTTGTACCCTTTTATTTGTTCATTTTCTTCATCCAGAAAATTGGGGACCTCTTCTACTCCTTGCACAGTGCTTTATGAAAAGCAGATCTAATTTAAGCCTGTAACACCCTGCAACACCCTGCAGCAGCACATTATGACTTTACTATCATTTTCCTCCACATGTGTGTTGTTGACAGAACTAATTTTTTTTCTTGTTTTATAAATAAGGATGAGAAACTGAAAAGTGTCAGTATTGAAAGCTTTTAACAATGGGATGCTTATACATCCACAAGTGAGACAAGCATTCCCTGACCAGCCCTAAGGGTTGCTACTCTAAGAGATGATTTATGTTAAATATAGACCCACGAATACCACTGAGTTAGAACTAAAAACCATCTGCAGGAGAAAACCACGATCCACCTACCACCTAAACTCTGAGGCTGCCAGTCACTGACACAGTGTTTCACTCAAACAGTCAGAGCAAGGAAGGATTTTGGTTCCTGAAACTGAAAACTAAGTGGTTATCATGGCTGGAAAAGCCTGTATTTTTAAAGGAACATTCATTCTTATGCAATGACGTGTCATGAATTTTGCATGAGGCATAGCACTTGGTGTCAGAAATTATATCAGCTCCAGCAAGGGGGACAATGATACATATGTTTGTACAAAACACATAATATGTTTTATTTAAAGTATGCCATAAATATTTTTGCCCTGAAGCAGGGTTTAAAATGAGCTCCGTAAGGTGTCATAACAAAGTGTATGTTCAGAAAGTCAAAAGAGGTGCATCTACTCCTAAATGTCGAACTTCATCTGAAAAAAATGCTGGATATTCCCTGATAAAGCTGCCACTCCATTCTGAGATGGCTGATACAAATAGTAAAACACACAAGACCACGTTCTCTGTCATGGCTCACAATTTATGCACCAAACCTTTCCTTTCTCAAGAGCCCGAAGACAGCACTGCACTGAGAAAAGCAGCAAATCACACCACAGCTCGCAGCTGTGTGACAGGCAGTGCTACCCAGTGAGAGAAAAATACAACCAGCAGTGCGTTCTCCAAGCAAAGGGAGTCTTGGGAGCAGCAGTGGGGAACATGTTGGCAGGTCCCACCACGAGCCCTTGCCAGACTTGCTGTGCCTGGGCCAGACCCAGATGCAGCACCAGCAATGGTCCTGCACCTCTCCTCTGCATTGATGCCCCGAGTCAAGCAGATGATGGAGAATGTGGATCCTGAACTTGCCTTGATTATGAGGCACAGATGAGGCCAACTCATAGATCTGTACCGTTACTGTAGATTTGTTGAGCAGAAATTATTAAAAAGAGTAATTCAACCGCTGAGACATCAGATCTACCCAGAGCACTCAGCTATCCCTGGGCAACTCACTGGTTGAGCAAAGAGACTGAGCTGCTTCCTTCAGCTCTAGGGTGAGATTTGAATTTGTATGGATGCACGAACACAAATACACACCTACAATGAGCAAAGCAGGAAACAAAGCCAAAATAGCTCAGGGCAGCCTGGAGTTGCACTCCATTTAACACTAAGTCACTCTCAATAAATCAGAATTGGCTGTCTCCTTTCTCAAGAAACAGCTTTAAATGATTCCAGAATCCTATTCCAGTAACTCAACCTGCTGCAGCAAACTGCAAAAGGCAGATAGTCTGGGCACTTTCTGGACACTAAGAAAAATTAAAGTTAACACTGAATGTGCAAAAGCAGAACACCACCAGAATAGGATGTGACAGGCATAATATTTGGGAAATATTGCCATGTTCACAGTCATAAATGAGCCCAGACTTACCACTGTGGCCAAACAGTTCTTTAGATGTGTCTGCTTGGCAGCACATTGGTTCAGATTTCACAAACTAAGTAAAATCAGCAAGAGCTGCAGGCCTCACACTGCTGATCAAAACCCTCTTCTACCACGGAGGGAGGTCTAGGTATCTCTTGAGATTTAAAGCTACCAAAACAGCACTGGAAATCAATGATGGATTCTCAAAGGTTGTTTGGACTTCCATTTCCATTAACAAAAAGGCTTAGAAGTGTTCTCATTGTAATACCTGTCACTGGGCAATATGTGTTTGGCTGAGTTGTAATTGCCTGGTTAGGCACAAAATTAAAGCATTTTGTTCACAGTGATTTGGAATTCCCCAAATGCCACCATCAGGTGTGAAAATTATTACTGAGAGACAAGAGGTGAAGTTCAGACCTGTTATCCTGAACATAAGAACACACAAAATCATGGATATCAGAAGCAGACACAATTAAAAAAATAGTACAAAAGTTTCAGTAAAAGGCTGACAAGGTTATAGAGTTCCAATACCAATCTGCCAAAAAGAACCATACACAGGAACTAGAGGGGCTGAAACTAAGACTTCCATGCTTAACCTTACACACAGAGAAAATCACGGGAATTTATGGCAGGGTATAACAGGTCTGCCCTGTTTGCCAGAAGGAGAATTCCATTTTGAAAGCACAGGAGATGGTAGAAAGAAGGAACATTTCTCCATTTTGACATTCAGCATTTCCATTGATTTTGAACCATCTTCTATTGAATCAATGGCAGTCTTCCCATTGACCTCAATAGATGCTGGAGTGGACCCACAGGGGAATCAATTCCACAGGTAGTAAAACAAATGAAGGCCATGGATTTCTTCATGAGCTAGTCACCAATAGAATTAAGCCAGTCAAATAGAATCAGATAACGATTTAAAATTCAAAATAAAGTCATCTTTCTCCCTAGCCTACACTTGTCTTCCTCAGATATATAGACATTCAGGATCTGAGCCAACTTTGTTCAGTGCAAGGAATCTAAATCCTCCAATCCCTGTATTTTTGTGTTAGCCAACCTAACAACAGTTGGTCTAGGTGGAGACTAACTGAATAAAATAAATATTCACAACATTGGGAATTGGAGCTCAGACAGGTCTTTAAAAAAATCCAACTTGTATTTGTATTTTTGATGTGCAACCTAATTAGACCAGAGCATCTTTAATTAAGTGTGTCAGCCCCAGTGGAAGCCACAGAGTTCAACGCTAATAAAGCTGATAAGGTTTTTATTTTTCAGACTTAGTTTATTTAATGCCTCATCCATGTTAAGCCAATCTGTAACATATGGGCAGTTCTCCCACTATGGATTTATCATTTGGGTGTTTCTTTTTGTGAATTAATGCAATCAAACTCCTGCCAGTGTTAATTATTTTTCTCCAAGAGCAAATTCCAGAATTGAAAATACACACACACACACCTGTTATTTGCTGCATAAGCCACGGCAGAACAACTGAAAAATAATTTTTAAAATGCCAGAACCCAGAATGTTTCTAGATAGCATAAAAAGAGATTTGGAAAACATTCAAGAGCTCAGTATTTGTATTTCTGGCTTTGTAAGACAAGCTGTAGAGGTGCAACAAAAATCAACTCAGTATCTACATTTAAAGGCTAAAATAATTCTTCATTTCAAGATCTCTCCTTTACTCTCTCTTTACTTCAAAGGAAAGAGCAGGAGAAAAGCCAGCTCATTATTTGAACAAGTTATAAAGTAACATGGCAAATCACTTATGTTTTAGAATACCAAATCTAAAACCTTTTCACAAGATGTACTTCAGTTCAATCACAAGCAGAAGACCTTTAAAAGGAATCAGTAGTGAAATCGTGCGGCTTCTGTTATGCACCTGACTAGGCAGCCCTTCCTGCCCTTAAATCTCTGAAAGGACCTTCCAGCCATACAATCTGGGCAGCATCCTACTGGTTTGGATACTCACCTGGAGCCAGCAGCTCTTTGATATCTCAGACTCCCCCTTCTCCTGCCTAAGCCATAAGACTAGGAACATTAATTCCTAAATCTGAAACATGATTTCACTGTGTTTGGACTTCTACAAAGCCACTGATCATTTTCATGGCTCATTTGTGCAGATTAATTGGTTAATATCTGTGCAATGTTTTGGAGGTGGAAAGAACTAAACCATTGCTCTCAGTCCTGATAATTCCCTGTTTCAGTCTCATCCTCCCACCTCTAGACTCCTCATCACTATTTTAAATCTCTTCTGTTCCATATTTCCTCCCCTTGCAAGCCAGCTAATTACCTTCATACATAACGAAGGAAACATCCCTTTATAGGGGGAGATGTACTAATAGGACTTTTAATTTCTAATTTTTGGCATTCCTTAATTATTGGTGAGTGCAGGAGTGTTCCTTTTGTTCTCCAGGCATATTAGCAATGCTGTTGGGAGACCCACAACTGTTCATTGCAATAGTTGCAAAGTTTCATCAATTCCTACTTCTTGCACAGCTCCTGCCAATTCTGTGCCAAATAACACCAATTGTATCTTCCCACATTCCATGCACTGACCAGGTGTTATTCCTCATGGAAAGACATTCCTGAGCTTTCCTACAGACTCTCAAAGTCTTACTGAAATACGTTGGAACGCTCTGTTCTCCTGTGAGGGATACAGGAAATCAGCAAAACCAGAACAACCTATTTCCTCATGATCAATGCATTGTTTTGCTGAGGAAATTCAATACTTTCCTTCTTGGCAACTTCTCTATCCATTACTTTCCATTACTTTCACCTTTTTCCTCCTAGATACCCTTCATACATGGTTCACTTCATCTGTGGATCCTGTTTGTCCTATAAGGTCTTGAAGTTTAATTCCTTTCAGCCACAGATATAAATGAAGCACCTTCTACGGCCTTGTAGGGCTGTAGAACGATTTCTCTTCTATGAATGCCTACAGTGAAGTCCACAAGTCCAAAAGTCCACGATCTGCCTGGACTCAAAGTTTAGCCAAATCATACAGGATGTTATTTCCCTTGTCCACCTATTCAGGAATCTACCAGACAGGCAGTACTGACCCCCAGCATGGCAGCACTGCAGGTTTGCTGCCATTAACAACAGTTCTCTATTTGCCCCATTTACACTATGACAGCCTATAAATTAAATGGGGAAAAAACATATTTAAACTCAGATCTGTCCACTGATATTTATAAACCCCAGAGCAACCTCCAAAACTGACTTCTATCATTGTTTTGAGACACACAGCACGGTATTTAATTTTTATTTTTTTTTTACTTTTTCACTTGTTCACCACAGCACTTTGCTTTCTTTACTTAAGCTGAAGAGATTCTCAAAGGAGGGAAGAAAATGTCTTGTTTTCAGGCACAGACAGGATCTCAGCTCAGGTGTAGATGCCACTTTCTAGGTGCATACAGGTACAAACTGTTGTGAGTGACAGAGCTGTGGAAACCTCCTTTCCCCCTGAATGTTGGATTCTTGGCAAGGATAGAATTGGGCTCATACAGGTTATTTGCTGATACCGTTTTAACAGCAGGGATATTACCACATCTCTTATTATTTATCTCAGGGATTCTAAAGCAAAGCAGCTGAAAAAATAAGTGCAAATACAAGGCTAGAAAAACAGAATAAGGAGAGCAAAATCATTACCTTGAACTGTGGTTTAACTGTTTCCATGACCTTTGCAATCTCCTGCTTTTTACAGGTCAAAGATACTGGGAAAAATAAAACCTATTTAATTTTGCTCTGCCACTTTTACACCTAAAATGAGAAAATTATTTAAGAAATTTTCTTTAGAGGTGTTGACTAGCTACACATTGACAGTAAAAGCTGACACCTGTACCTTTATACATGTATTTATAAATTCAGATTGAATTTAGAGTATTGTATACACTTATTTCATAAACATTTTTTTCCATCCAATATGAGGAATCAGGATAAAGAGTTCCACTGATGGACAGCAAGGGCTACACTAGTGAACTCACCCATTTGAAAAGTGTCCCCTCAGAGCTTCTGAAAAATCAGTGAACACAAAACCTCAAACATATAATAGTATTTGCCCCGTTTGAACCATATAGGAGGTCTTTCAAAAATCCAACTACAAATCGCCCAGGCAAGTCATTGAGGTTTTTTTAAATGCTGTCCTGTATGTCTGACCTGTACCTCCTCAGCCTTCCCCAGACATGCAGGTAAGTCTGATGCCCACTGAAAGAGTAATAGAGTGTTCTCTACAGGAAATTTAAGGAACACTTGGAGCTGAAAATCTCTCAAAAAATCAAGTAATTAAAGTTACCATATTTCTGAGAATAAGTTCTCTTGTATTTGAAGTAAAGATACAGGTGGGGGTGGGGAACACCATGCAAAAAAAAACCAAAAAAAAAAAAAAGAGGGAAAAAACCTGGAAACCCTTAAGTATTGTCACACAAACACAAAACTAAAAAAAAAGAAGAATCCATTTTGGAAAAAAATTATCCAACTGGGGAAGTACCCCATAGGGAGAGGAGTTATATCACTGGCTGATAAAGGCACAGGCTTGTCTTAATATCTGGGCCTGGGAACAATCCATTGTGCATGAAGTTGTTACTTTTAGGGATCCTGTTTATTAAAATACTCCATCAAATTAAGACTCTTCTAACAACAGAGCCCAGAGGTCAATACTGATGTTACTCAAAGAAACTCGGAGTGAGATGGAAATGAAGCAAACACATTCACAAAGGACTTCCCCAGTGATTCCCAAACCTGGGGAGGGGAGTTATGCCATCCAGGATGATTCTTAAAGCTTTACATCCTGGACTCCCACTATAGTTGAGAATTTCAGCTTTCCTGTATCAGTGAAATAAGCTTCTAACTTGAGTGGTTGAAGATGAAATCTCGTAATTACAACAGTATGGTAAAACTACTCCAAACAAAAACATAGTTTAAAATCCAGGTTTATAATGTGAATGAANAAAAAAAAACCAAAAAAAAAAAAAAGAGGGAAAAAACCTGGAAACCCTTAAGTATTGTCACACAAACACAAAACTAAAAAAAAAGAAGAATCCATTTTGGAAAAAAATTATCCAACTGGGGAAGTACCCCATAGGGAGAGGAGTTATATCACTGGCTGATAAAGGCACAGGCTTGTCTTAATATCTGGGCCTGGGAACAATCCATTGTGCATGAAGTTGTTACTTTTAGGGATCCTGTTTATTAAAATACTCCATCAAATTAAGACTTTTCTAACAACAGAGCCCAGAGGTCAATACTGATGTTACTCTAACAAACTCCAAGTGAGATGGAAATGAAGCAAACACATTCACAAAGGACTTCCCCAGTGATTCCCCAACTTGGGAAGGGGAATTATGCCCTCCAGATTCTTAAAGCTTTACATCCTGGACTCCCACTATAGTTGAATATTTCAGCTTTTCTGTATCAGTGAAATAAGCTTCTAACCTGAGAGGCTGAAGATGAACTCTCGTAATTACAACAGTATGGTAAAATTACTCCAAAGAAAAACATAGTTTAAAATCCAGGCTTATAATGTGAATGAACAAAAGCTTTTACTATATAGAATTAGAAGTAGCATTTTACACAGCCAACCATAATCATCCATGAAGTAACCAGAACAATCCTGTCTCTACCAGCAAATAATGATTGCACTCAGCTTCAGCCAACATTTACAGTCCCCAGACTCACATGCAATCAAAACCTGCCTTCAAGAACAGCCCTAAAACCAGGGGAGAGCCCCAGTCTCTCAATCCATATGCTTAACCACACTAACAGACCAGTTTCCAGGACACTCTCTCTCTCTGCCCTGTCCTATTCACCCAGATCTGCTTTGAAAAGGACAACACAGAGAGGTCAGAAAACAATTTGAGCCATTGCTTGCTCCTCTGACTTTTTTTCCTCCATGAAATCTTTGCAGTAACAGAAAGGAAGGAGGGCACACAAGCTTTTGCAAGTATTAAAGAGTTCCCACATGTGCTTTTTCAGCTTGCTGAGTGGCCCTGAACAAGCAACCCAACAGGCCTCATGCGGGGACCTCACAAGTCATGCACGCAAGTGAAAAAAGCCAAGACAAACACAGCCCCAAAACGTCCATGGCTGAGCAGAGTGAGGCAAGGGAGCCTGTCAACCCACACAGCAGATTTCAAACTGTCAGAGGAAACCCTGAAAGGCACGTGTCCAGGAGAAAATACAAACCCGCTCTTAATCTCATCACTCTCCTGTGAACAGGGGTCCAGACAGCTGTTAAACAGCATATTGGGCTTCCTCCTACAGCCTCGCTGCCCAATCTCCTTCTGAGCACTGGAATGATTTTCTGTTGCTCTTAAATGAAAGGCTGCCATTGGCCATATGGGCTGAGCCAGCAGAGTCCCTCTCAAAGTCTGAAAAAAGTCCTGGTTTATGTGGCATAGAAATAAACATCTCTGAGAACTGAGGTCTCCTGGGCTGTCAGCCCCTGTCTCCTGCTGGATCTCAGGGCAGGAAGTTCTGAGATTTCATTTCTCGACCCTGCACCACAGGCAGAGGTAGACAAAGCTTACTCTACCTAGAAGATACCCTGATAGTTCTGCATCCATTAATTAAAGAAATTAGGATATCACTATTCAGATTATTTGTTTACTTGCCTGTATTATTTGTTTGCCACACATGTACACACCACCACCCTTTTCCACAGCATGGCTGTGTATTCAGGTTTCCTGCATTTTCCCTCTGACAGAGTACTGCTCACCAGTAAAGAATCACATTAGTGTGAGGATTCCATGCATCTAACATTAGTGCTTCCATTAGTGTGGACAGTTCAGACTGGGCAAAATGCACATCTCATGCATAATTTAATGGGCTTCATATAGTGAGTCAAAACTGTCAGTACAACAGCAAAAACCCCAGACTATTTGTTCTGAGACTCATCACTGAGGGATACCAAACCAGGGCAATTGTCCCATGAGATTCTGCACACAGCAGCAAGAAGTGCCTTGGTCTAAGGTGTTCCACCAACACCCTTCTCTCTCATCAAGATCTCCTACTTTTCCTTCAGAAATTCTTCACTATCCATGTACCTCCAGAGCCTCTCGGTTTGGATCCCAATGATTTGTGTCTGTCTGATAGAGAACATAAAAGCCTTCTGCTTTGTGGTATTTTTTTTTTCTTGATTGTCCAAAAAGGATTTAAACCCCCACATAGTATAATAAACCATAAAAAGAAATAAATCAAGAACAAAATCCCATGCATCGTTTTTCTCCCAGATGAGGTGTGATTGGCAATCAACAAACCTGAGCTGAGGCAGCATTTATAATTTCATCAGAAAAGGTATCTCTGTTGATTTTACCCCCAACTGCTTATAGTTAACAGATGAGAGCAGTACTGCACTAAGACAGATACAACTCAGACCACTACACGGGCAGCCCATGGTGGGCCTTTTCACAGCTTTATCAGGGGCTCCTCACGCACTAAGAAAGTTACTTATTAATTGTTCTAAAAAGCTCTTAGCTAAAACAGGACAGTATGTACTTTCTGACCTTTATCTGGGCTGATTCACCTGAAGCCCAATTCTTTGGTTACTTTCCTAAATTAGCAATTAGAAAGGTGGGCTGGTCACCATTTGATCCCTCTTACTGCTACCAGAAAATCATCCAAATACAGCGAGAGAAAGTTACTGATAGACTATGACACAAAGGTGTAACTTCACAGTTGACATTGACTTACCCCATTTATCACACCCACCTTTCCCTTTCAAAAACAGGTCTGTAAATCTCCTGGTGCTGCTTGTCTGAAGCTGCACAGAATTAACATCAAGACATCCTTTCCACCTCTGCTCTGGTCTTACCCTCCGGCCACTCAAATCTGATATCGCTTTGACCTCCAGGACTCAATTACTCCATTTAAATCCCCGAAGGGAAGAGTTTTCAGTTGTAATGAGCAGTTTAGAGCCCAAGTCTCACTGATTTTAGCACAGAAACCTCCTCCTGCAATGGTCCTCATATGTGCCGGAATTATACCACACTTGTCCATTCCGTGTTTGAGCTTTCTCTGATCTGCTTCCTCTCTCTAAGCAGAGCATTCACCTCACTACCACAGGTTTCCCTGGGTTAACTAGAGACAACTGGTTATTCCCTCTTGAGAAGCCTTTTCAAAACCCTTAGGAAAAAGCTTTAGGTGAGATTTGAGTGTTAGGGGAAGACCTGCCGCATAAATTTCAAAATCAAATAAACATGAGTTGTCATCTCTTAAAAAAAAAAAAAATCAAGAGAGTTCAATTTCAAATCTAAACTCTTAGACACGACAAAGAAATGAGTGAATATCTGACAGCAAGAAAAAGAAAATTATAGTTCTCCCAATTGGGAAAATATTAGAAGAATTGGAGAATGATAGCAGAGCACGTCACAGGGTAAAGGAGGTCAAGAGAAAAGAAACAGCTGTGATCTATAAGCAAACTATAGAGGCTGGGATGTATAATGTATAAACACATGTAATATACTGTGCACATTCGCATCCCATAGATTCCTTTTTTTCTTATTTAAATCATCTTACAATAAAGCAATACTTTTCTCACTCATCCATGGAGAAGGTTCATAAGGCTAATGTGAGTGATCACTTATGAGACCACTGGCCTCAAGTTTAAATGAATGCGACTCAGATAATGATTTCTTTCCAGCTTCAAAGTCAAAACTCTTCAAAACAGCCAACAGAAACTGTACAATAGATCTGTTTTGAAAACAGAAAACAAGAATCACTCTTCATGCACTTTTTTTGCAGTCTCCCAGCTGCCAGACCCATTCATATGAACAACGTTTGAAGTAAACTACCAGCCCCAGATCAAGTACACTCGATGTCAAAAGTGACTGGCTGAGGCAGACAAGTAATGCTTGGTGCCTGAACTCCAGAGTCACAGCAGGATTTAAAAAATATGAACTGGTATGGTGGTGGATGAAAAAAACATGAGCTGTCCTTCCTGAAACCATTAAACGTCTCTGGAATCAATATTTCTTCATAGATGTGTGAAGATGGACAAGTGAAACCTGTCCTCAGCAAATGAAAGTCCTCGTAGGAAATGAAAATTAGTCTTTTTCTGGTCTGGCCAGGTCCTGGTACCCTCTAGTTAATTTACAAGAATTCCCAGAGCCCTGTGTGATTTTTTTTGTGGCTCAAGCAAGTCAACATGAACCCAGGACCATAGAAAATTATCCAAAACAAGTGCAGTTTTGGGGGGAAGTACTCTAAATTGATTATCCAAGGGTCAAGGACGCTCTTTCACATACTAACAATCACTTTGCATGATGCTGAACAGTCAGGCCAAGAATGTTCCTGATACAGGGGAAAACACAAATTTCAACCTGCAAAGTCCCCAGCAAAGTTAAGGTTCTCTGAAGTGTCAAGTCCTTTGCCTTCAGGTAGTAGTCCTGGATGGGAATCCTGCCCAAGTGTGTCAGACATTAGAGCAAGAAATTACAAGCAACTTGTCTTCTGAGTGACTTATTATGTTCCATGAAAGTAGTGAAACACTCATGTTCTCTGTCCCAGACACTCGAGTGCAGGATGTTTTATTGAAAAGCTACGGTGTTTTCTTTCTGTGATTTATAACCTTACATATTCCCACATGCACTGAAAGACATTCGAAATACACAGGCACTCTCCCATTTAATAAAAACCAGATCCCATTTCAGCTGACTGTATTACCTGGGTGATCTCCATCTTAAGAACCACAGTAAAATCAAGGGGAAAGACAAAAGGTAACCCTTGCAACCAGAGGATTCGATGACCAGCTGTTTTTACTGAGCTCACCACAGTCTTGCAACAGGCTGCCACCAGTTAGATCAAAGCTTCAGTGATACTTATCTAATTGAGTTTAAGCTCATCTGTGACCCAAGATTAGACCACCAGATAAAGGTTAAACCAATGGATAACCTTTCCTTGTGCAGCTGAGAAGTATAAAACCAAATAACAACCAACATTAAAGAAAAAGCAAGAACTGGTGAGGGAGTGTCCATACATAAATTGAACATTATGTGTTACAAAAAGAAAAAGTAATACTTTACATGCCATTTACTCCAAGTGTTGGTAAATGATTGATGCATTTTTTGACCAAATGAAAAATGTACCCCAAAAGGTCACACTATGAATATTACTCTTATTTTTATAATTGCAAAACAAAAAGAACATGAGAAATAAAGATATAAGAGAAGTCAATAAAACAGAAGTGTAAGGCCTCTTTGTCTTTTAGAAACGTATTATTTCAGACCACTCAGTGTCTTCCCTACAGGGAAGATGTTTTAGAGGACCATAACACACCAAGCTTATAGTTGACAGGAGATTAAGCATCTTCCAATTAAGTTGTTTGGGGTTTGGTGGGTTATTTTGATTTGGAGGAGTTCTTTTATGTTAAGCCAATCAGACAAAAAAAAAAAATCCATTTACAGCTATTCTACAAGGGTGAATTTTATCCCAGTTCCCCTGGATTGGGAGCAGCCACACAGACAGCAGATTTACACAGTGGATAAATTTGGCATCTCCTGCTTGACAGTGAGGAAAATTGCACCAACTCTAGTAAGTTGCACAGTTTGTCCTAATCTATGTTTTATTCCTTCACATACACCTCAATTTGAGGGGGAAAGAAATAGATATCAGATGTGACAAGTGTATGGTTTTTTTCCCCTGATATCTGACTGTTCATTTTGCCTTGGAAGGGCTGGAGCACCTTTCAAAAGTTTTAGCCCTCTGTTTCTGAGGAACTTATCCTTGTGGCATGTCTGTCAGTTTTCACAGTGCTCAAGCCAGTCGTTGCAATTTTCACATAATGGCAGTTGTTGACAGGTTGTTAGGGCTGACAGTGAATATGTTTGAAAAACTGTCAAGCTGGTGAAAAAAAATTAGAGGGAGAGAGAAGGAGCCTCCTTACATTTGTAACAGCATGTTAAACTGTAAATGCATTCTCCAAATGCATAGGCCCACTTCCAGTCGTGTTACCTGCTCTACAGTGACAGCATATGTGAATATATGATCCTTAAAAATTAATGTCAGGTTGTCATTTTATAGGTCATGGTCACATTACTATAAAACTGTTTACCTTCATAGAATTGATTTTACCTTTAATGCTCAATAATAGCTGTTTCAAGCAAATAAAGTGCTATAAATAAAGGCGCCACTATCTTTTAATTAGCTCAACAGTGCTTTAGCCAGAGATATTAGTGACCTCTGAGAGCCCATGGCCGTGCACAGAACCTGGCTTCTGTCCAAATGCCTTTTCTGATGGGAGGTGATATGGAAGAAGGTTTTCCAGAGCTCCTCACTGAGGAGAGGTGAGTGACCAGCAGCATCTGTGGCCAAGCCCCAGCCTTGAATGCTCTTCCGGAGACATCAGGATGAGGTTCTTGGAGAGTCTCCTTATCTAAATGTGATAGTGACTTTGGAAATAAATCAGCATGAACAGCAACATCTTTATTTACATTGCACAGCAGTGAACTCCAAAATGGTCCCTAGAACAAAGCAGGCCAGGTAGAGAAGCACCATGAATGTGACAGAAATTGCTTTCTCTTGTTATTTTAAGGCAGATTCAGCTCATTTTGGTTATTCTGCGACTGTATCTGATATTAATGAGGAATTGCTTCTTTCACATGTTTGCATCATGTAACTCAGACCGATAAACAGGTTTTATAATTCAACTTATTTCTGTGAAGAATGAACTTACCAAACTCTCCTTCATATAAGAGATTTCCTAAAATAATTTAGATTTGGAAGGCTGCTTCTTACAGTCTTTTTATAGCATTGCTTTGGTTATCATTTCAAGGGTAACAATATGGGTCCTGAGCACCTACAGTGTGAGGCAGGTCTGCTTCCTCTAATATTGGAAGAGACTAAAATAACTGGGAAAAATAAAGGGCAGGTTAGCATTATCACAGCCATGGAATTATTATATCCATGATAGAGTACTACATATTGTATCCACATAAAAAGTGGTACAAAATAAAGTAGGAGTTTGGAACACTGCTTGTACATAGTTGGCCATATCAGTGGAGAGCAATATAGTTTGCAGGAAAACAATGTTTTAAAAAATAGGCAAAAGAATTTGACTGGAGAAATCAGTGCAGGAAAAGATTGAAAAAGTGATGTGAAAGAATTAATGGGTTACATGAGCATCAAGTAAACATGCTGGGACTTGAAAAGAGTTTTTAAAAAAGATAAAATAATAAAGAAGATAATCAAAACAATAGTAAAAAAGAAGACCAGAAATTCATCAAGATAGATAGTCCAGATAAAATGATCAAGAGACACCAAATTCTGTTGTAGAGAGAGGAAGGAGACTCCAGGAGCTTCAATGTGGGTTGACATCCTAGACCGAACTCAAAACTTGATGTGTCACAGAAGCTTCTCCCAGCTCTTGCTGAAGTCAAGAGAAGAACTCCCATTTACTTGGAGAGAAGCAGGATTAGGTCCTAATCCTTCTGCCTTGCTATCCAGTAAAGTGAGGATAATAATTGTATTGACAGGTAATTCTGTCTCACAGGAGTATTCGGGGGATTACGTAGCGTCTGCACTGTGCTGTGAAATGCTAAGTGCTAAATATGATTATACAGGGATTTCCATCCAAAGATCTCAAAGCACTTTCCAAACATTAATAATTGAAGCTTTATAATACCCTTAGGACTGCACATGTAAAGAAGGCAAACAAGATTCAGGGCTCAGCAAAGCGGGCAAGGATTATTAGACTTATTTTATAGTGGATAAACTACACCACAGTGAGATTAAGTGACTTGCCCAAAGTAACAGAACAAATCAGTGACACTTCAGAAAATGATCTCTGGAAGGCCAGACTCCTTTACACTTTGTACAGAACAGGTGCACATGGAATGAGAGGGTCAATCAGCTTTTGGAAGGAGCTGGAAGGATCAGATCACACCAGAGGTGTGGAATAGTCAGAGAAGACTGAAGAGAGGAGGAGAAAAACAAGCAAGGCTTGTTTATTTTTAGGTACACAAGCAAGAGACAATAGAAGAGAAGACAATACCTTAAAACAGCAAAAAGCAAAGCCACTACTGAGAACATCATCAGTCCTTTGGCTGACAGATTCAACAAAGTCGACAGAGAACACGTGTCGGAACTCACATTAATTTCCCAAGGGAAGAACAAACACGAAAAAAAATTGAAATCATGTTAGAACAAGAAATCAAGAAATAAGAATGACTGAAGACTAGCAGGATGGATGGAACAGAAGCCACAAATTCTAGAACAAAAGGCAAAGTATGTGTTTACAAACTCTTTCCAGATCATTTTTGTATCTTACACAACCTCATCTGACACTGAAACGGACTTTGAACTCAGGATGGCTGGGAGAGCTTCAGGAGCTCACAGCAGTCTCAACAGATAAGAACATAAATGTAATCAAAGACAGTTTCTGAGAACATTTAAGAAACCAGTTTTGTACATGATGACAAAAGAAAGACTTTGTCTAGTGAATACGACTGAATCTAAAAGAACACAAGTCTAGAAGGGAATTCACTTGTGTTAACTGGGTTTGAACAAGGCCAACCAACCTTACAAACTACTGCTATTCCAGCCCATCCAAAGTGGTCTGTACAAGTACAAATTGTTTATATAAACAAAAATAAAAATAAGTGTTGCACAGTTATGTGTTTACACAATTGCCACCCCCAAAAAAAAAAAAAAAATCACAGAAAAAAGTTTTAAGTATTTGCTGAAAAACTGCTACTGAAATAAAATGTTTAAACTTAAAAGTGGAACTACATTTCGGGAGTATTCTTGGTTTCATTTCATTTGTTTTTAGATTTTTGTAAAAGGAAAAAGTAATTCCTTGGCTTTTTTCATTGCAGAAAACAGGCCTTGAAATAAATACAGGGGAGCTCCAGCACCTGAAAAATGTAAAGCATTGTCTTTTCCTCTAAATCCAGGCTGTCTTCTGTAGCAGATTCTCAGCTATGCTTTTGCTGAATCAATTTCTTCCATGCCATGCCAAGCAATGCTGGGCACTTGGCTGAAAAGATAACCCAGTAATTACCTACAGAGTGTCATGAATATGCATGGTTAGTACTGACCAAAAGGATAAACTCCAGAGAAGTATTTTCTCCTCTTTAGTGGAATTAAATTAGAGCTGAGCAAATAGGATTTGATACAGAGAGGAGTCTCAAGTCCAGTGTCGTTACAAATGCTATAACCATTTTTAGTAAAAAATTTTTTTGTTAAAAGTGATCTGAAATTCAGACTATTAGTGTCTTCCTGCTTAAAAAAAAACCTTACAGGGTCATTGGGAAAGGTCCTAGAGATCCGTAGGAAACATTTGAAACCGGTCTCAAGACGTTTGAAGATCTGAATCAATTTTCCTTTATGTCAGATTTTGTTTAGTTTCAAGGAATCATAGTCGGAAACAGAAATGAACCCTATATGAAGCAAGATGAAGTCTCCTTTTAATCCTGACTTCCTAAGTTTCCACACTTCCTGCTGAGTTAATTAAGGTTTTGCCACTGACTTCATTAGCAGGAGGATCAATATTTTCCAATATAAAATGATAAACTATAACTCAGTTTGTTTCCTAAATGCAATTTAGTACCTCCATCATCCAGAGGCTTTTCTGAACATTCTGTTTGTTTACTGAGAGCTGATGACCTCTCTTACTTTAAATAAGCTGCTCTAAAACATGCTTTGATAAAACCCAAATCCCCACAAGTGAAGAAATGTACCAGATATCCAACTTTCATTCTTAGGCTTCTTACTGAAATACGAGATTTGCCAGATTAAGAAGTTTTGCCAGCATCAATATCAGGGAATTCGATCCATTATCGTTTCCTATAACCCATGCAAATAACAAGGGCTATTCTTTTGTGCATTAAAAGCACAGTGAACACAGCAGCCAAAGGAGAATAAATAACAACAGTCTCTAATTTGCATTGGATCTCTATCTTCAAGAATAAATTACAGGGGATTGGACTTCACTGTTTTAAAGTTACAGGCTTTCTGTATTTATTACGTTACTTTGAAGGTACTCAAAGTTTTTCATAGTGGACAAAGTTTAAGTACGACCAGCATGACCCCAGAATATCTGACTGAATAATTCCTGCTATTTAGAGCAAATGAAACAAATCGTCTGAGCTAAATGCAAATACTTTCCTAATTAAATCATTAACAAAAGTAGTGTGTTTCACCTTCTTAATACATTTGTTCCTTGATATTTCTGCTGTATTTGTCATGTTTGGCATCACTAACTACTTTATGACTCCAGAAGACAAAGAAACATTGTGTCCCACACACAGATTCTCAGTTCTGATAACGTAAGACAATAACATTAGGGTAATTTCTAACAATTACATAAAATAAGTGGCTTTTTTCTTTCTAAAATAAGCAATTTTTTTTTGTTATTCATTGCCATTAACAGGGAACTTGTGCTCTAATAAATGTCTCAATCAGTTTCATTTAATTAAAATAATAAATAATGTACAGTAATGCAGATTGACATTTATATCTTCATTTAGGTGAAGTTGGATTTATGGTCAACGCTTTATTTGATGAAGGCCACAAATAATGGCTATTAAAGTGCCACAGGATGGACACAGGATCACATTAATGGAATTAGACAAGGCAAGGCACTGATATATGGAGCCCTCCTGCTGGAAAATAAAGTCAGACTTGTCCAAAGCAGATGTTTTCTTTGGCTGCAGTTTAAGTTTGCAGTTTAACTTCGTATACACAAAGGTGGGAAGGAAGAGAACTCCCGTGGCAATGCCTCTCAACACGTATTACAATTAATGCAGCACATGAGCTCTGCTTCCCTTGTCAAACACATCCAAGCAAGAATGATTGTTAAGTGTAAAGAAACGTCTAATGGAATAGAAATTGTTGCATTTCAGCAGCCTGAAATAAAGGTTTGGTACTTACTGGTGGAATAAACACCTCATCTCTATTTTGCTGACTAAACACATCCAGGACGTTGACTATAGACAGATTCAAGTTCTTGATAATCTTTTTTTTAATTTATTTATTAAAAATAAAAACCAAAGAGAGTTTTGGAATATTGGTGTAATGTAAGGTTATAACAGGGCAAGCAAAAGGGATAAGAGGGAAAAGACATTTCCACAAGGCAGGACTCTCCTCTTACCTCTGCAGTCGCACCCTCACCACTTTCTCCAGCCCATCCTGGATGCACTGGGAAAACAGTGCATTGCTTCTCATGCCAAAGCCTTCCATGAAAGATAGTGCTGCAGTCTCTATCCTCACAGTGCCTGCTTAACAAATCAAGCTAGTCCATAGCTCTGCTGCAGTGAATAAATAATCTCAAGTAGGAGAACATGGTGAAAAATGAAACAAACTTGCCTCGTGGGCAAATTATCTTACTGGATGCTGCGTGTGAAGTTCAGATAAACACTCAGTTGCATGGAGCAGCATCTCAAAGTTTGATATTTATCTCTGTGGATTTATTTTCACCTCAGGATCCTCATGTGCCATGTTAATATGATGCCATACAGGTTCAAGAGAAAAAAAAAAAAAAAAGTAAATCATTTTGGGAGGCAATGCAGACAAAACATGCCAAAACAATGAAAGCCATTACATTTGCTAGTTCTGAACTAGACAAATGGCTCCTAAAGCTGTGCCTTCTAAAGAATGGCTCAGCTTGGTCATTTATGCTAAAACTTAGGTATTACAAGCCTAAGGGCCTGGTCTAAATAACAATACCTTCATTAATCAATTTATAACAGCTGAGATCCTATTTCTGGCTCTAGAGAGGAATGCAATATAGCCAGCTGAAATTTGGCCTCACATTTCTCAGGCTCAGGTAAAATGACACTGCAAATAATTTAGACATCTCTGAACAATTTATTCAATAAACAGTCCAGCCTCTTAATCTATTTATCACAAGGGATGGAGCTGATTTAACTAACAACTTTACCTGCCTTATTCCAGAATCATTTCTCCTCAAATTCTCCCTTGAACAAAATTAATTTCCTTATACAGATAAATCTATGCTTATGTCTCTTAAGAAACCAGGCACAGATAAATCTGAAGCCTTGGGCACTTTCACACCACAAGAATCATGCAGAGCTGTTGGCTCAGCCCATGACTCTTAGCCTTTGTCAGATGCCACACCAGGTCTGAAGGAGATGCAACCTCTTCCCAAAGTCCTTCTGGGTGGGTTAAATATTGCAGACCACGCTGTGCTCCTTGTCCTGCACAATTTCCTGGCAGAGCAACACCACAGCCCTGTGCTCCTCACTCCCTGCTGGGTGCAGGCACTCACAAAACAACCTCTGCCTCGCCCGGACAACCACAGACAGGTCAGTCCTTACAGGTGTATGATGTGAAATCCTCAGATGGCCTAAACTGACCAAGTGTCTCCCTTGGTCATGTCTCACCCCTTCAGCCTCTCCTTGGAGCTCAAAGGATTCCGACCTACACCCCAACACCCACCCTGGCTGCGGCCCCAGGTATTTGTCCATGATGAAAGAGCTTAACAAGTACAGGGGCATTTTCCTTTTACACCACACCTCTCTCTGTAGCCCTGCAGAGAGTGCTGTGAGTGCAGGACACACCTGGGTTTATGTGAGGTACATGGAATACAAAGGGGTGTGCTGGGCACGTACTGACACACCACAGGCAGCTCAGCCCTCCCTGCCCACCTTGGGAGGGTAAGAACACCACCCTCTGTGGCACCAGCACATCTTCAGGGCCTCACTGAGAGGTGCTGCCCAAAGATCTCACCTCCTCTTCAAAACTCTGCTTGAGATCAACCAGCATGAGAGAAGTTAGCACAGAGTTCATTCGACGGACTTCTTTGTCGCCATTTATTTATTTTGACATGGGTTTCTTCAGCATTAAATCGAAGGACAGACTCCCATCCCTGAGGAACACCCCAGCTCATCCTCTCCATGATGAACACACATTTTAAGGGGAATTGCTACCTGGCTCCCTGCAGAGTCCCACCATTTCTGAGGACAAGTGTAACACTGAGGACCATTCACATGCACTGAAATCCTAGAAATGCAGGGCAAACACAAAAGGAGAAGAGGCCCAGGACACATAATTGAAAGCAAAAGAGCGGCTGGAGAAGCAAACTCACACAGTTCTTAAGGACTGCAGGAATGAGCTCCTTATTTTGGTCAGTTTTCTAGGCAAGATCAGTTATGCTCTTTGCTACATCTATCACATTATATGTAACCTTCATTAAAAGGAAACAAGTTTGTTTTGATGCACAAAACCCCAGTACCACATTTCAACAGTGAGCAATGCAATCAGCATGTAAAGCACTCATCTCAATATATATTTATTTTATGCATACCTATAATTCTGATGAAATTAAAAAGCCAGTGTATCAGCTTCAGTAAGGAGTGCCCCAGACACCTGCAAACGGGGCTCTTGTGTTTCTACACATCTCTCACATGACATCCTGATAAGTCAACCCTTCAAGAAAGGGCTTCATAACATTTTACCAGCTCTTGCAGATGAGTCATTAAAAATCGAAGATTTGTTGTCAGAAAGCCAAGCATCACTCGTTCCTTTACAGATAGCAACTTCTGGGAAGGAAAAAGAAAAAAGAAAAAAAAAAGCCTGCCTGCATCGGGTTTCTGTACCCATGACCTCAGTCATAAATATGGATACACAAAGCCATATTACAGTCTTGCTGAAATCAAAAGGTTTTCCATTGCAGTGCTGAGTTTACCAAGTTTCAACTCAGTCACGTTACAAATCAGGCTACCGAAAAAGCAGGGCTCCTTCAAACAAACCCAATTGCCTTTACAAGCTACGCTGCATCCCACTTGCCTCGTTTCCCATGTGGAAGTTAGGGCAGCATTCCTCCTGTCAGGCTGCTCAGCATGAATAATAGATACGTCATTTTTTAACTGTCAACAAAGTATCTGCAAGAGGTGTGCTCGGTCCTTTCACATATCCACAGCAAACTGTTTATTTGGCATTACACAGAGCTCATGTTTTCCAACTAGCAAAGAAATTACTATAATGACATACATATTAAACCACAGAAATAATTTTACTCACACCTTATTATCCTTATGTAATATTCAATTATCTCCTCTTCTACTCCCTTGCTTCAGTGACAATTTGCTCAATGATGTGTCAAGGAGATGGAAAAAACAAAACAAACGAGGTCAAATCTTTGCAATAATATGCTGGTGTTTATTAACTGAGGGACAAAGCCTCAGCGGCTGCAAACGGTGCAACTCCTGCGCTGAGCTCTGCTGACTTGCACCAGCTGGGGAACTGAAACGCAACTGCTGAGAAACAGATTACACTGCTGTAATCTTCAATGTAAGCCACGCAATATTTCAGATACAAAATGTAAAGACCTTAAAGGAGAGCTGAAACTGTGCTGATAGGGTGACAAACACTCCCCTACCACAGCCCAGGACAAGTTTTTGGGTGGTGTAAATGTTTCTGCTTCCCCTGGAGCTCAGTTCAGGACCACCCAATGTTTGTGTTGCTGTGGTCCCTGTTACTCCCTTCATAACAATTACCCTCACTGCTCCCAACTTCCCTCTAACAGTCCATTCCTAGAGCTTCATCATTCCACTTCTGTCCTCAGCGCATGGGATGCGTTTGGCATCACTGCCATTCCCTCTCCACTGTTACAGGCTGCAAGTGACTGTCCCCTCAGCTACGTGAAGGGATACCCTTTAGGAATAAAATACAGCGAGTGTTGGAGACTTAGAGCCCAACTCCACAAAAAGCTGAACAGGAAAGGCAGAGCAGACAGTGGGAACAGAAGTCACAAAAGATGGTGGCCAAGGAAGTGCCCCTGAAATCAGATCTACTAGATCAGCATGATGTAAACATCAGCAATAAATGGTTGTTGTTTTTTTAATGGGGGGTGGGAGGGTGTGGTATGACTGGTCCTCAAACTTTTGAGGTTACCATCCTGGTTTATACCAAGAGTTACCTGATACTTAAAGGGTAAACCCTTCCTTCTCATTTAAACGTAAACTTCCTTCAACATTTAAAGCTTTACTGCACATACACAGATACGTAAGCAATCAGCAGGTCCTTATGTGCCATAGTATAACGATTTGACAGTGGCCTATAAGTGTTTGGGGCAGAACTGGGATCAAAATGTCCCTGTTCCTACCTAGATGACAGCAAACAGGCCAAAAAAGGTGACACAGTCACCTGTGCAGTGGCCAGCACTTAGCCCTCGTGCACTGGAAGGAGTTCCCCTGTGCGGGTGTGTGCGCTCAGGCAGCCACATCACCCTTCAAGTCTGGAAGGATCCTTTGATTTCCTTCCAGCACCACTGCCAACGGGAGCAATGGTGGGCAGGGAACATGGAGATTTAGGAGTTGTATGCTTTTGTTCTGAGCAAGGCAAGAAGTCCTTTAAAAAAAAAAAACAAAACCAAAAAAAAACCAGCCACCCACTTCCCACACATTAAGTTTTCATTCTTGATGGTACCACTAGAGCTGAAAAACTGATAGGAGACATTGAGGAAAATTGGGACAGGTACTTAAAGAAAAAAAAAAAAAGGAAAAAATGAAGGAACAGACAGCCCTAAGAATGAGGATACCATTACTATGACTTGACAGACCATTAAAAAAAGCCAGTATCTACTTTAAATATATGAACAAATTAACAGAATACACCGTGTTCAGCTCCATGTTCAGAAGCACTAATGAGAATAGCTTGCAGTTCAGTTTACTTAGCTCTTTAAATAAACATGGGCTATTGGAAATGTTATACAACAACGCAAGCACCGTAAGTGTAGCTCCAACTCCTGTCATTCCTGCAGATGAGTTACAAATCTACAAGAACTTGTCTGCTCCATGTTTGCAGCCACCGCTAAACTTAAATTAGTAACTACGTAGGCCTCTTCCAAGGCATATCAGAGACCAGCTGTGCAAGGACCTGTCACCTTCTTGTCAGTGAAAGTTTTCTGTCCAAAGAACTTTCGTCATCCCCCATTCCTCAAGTAGCTGGATGTCACTTGAAGAGACAGCTGAAGTCACTTGCAATGAATGGTCTCAAATCAGAGCTCACTGCCCTTGTCACAGAAAGTCTCACCCCGCAGCTAAAACTGTCACTGATCATGTTTAGATATGTACACTGAGGTATCAGATTAGAAAAGAGTATGCACGAGATGGGAGTTTAAAAGAGGCCAAGTTGCAAGGAAAATCTTAATAGGGAGAATCGAGGGCTTGAAGGGTTAGCCCTTTTCCAAGCCCAATTTATATTTCCCATCAAATCCAATAAAAAATATCTAGCTTCTAAAATTGGCATGTGTCCAACCAACATATCCAAGAAGAAGTTAAAACTTTAAGTAGTACTTTGGCCAGAGAGAATGTAGATTGCTGGGATATTATGGCATCTCTGCAGCAAGTTACTTCATTAAGAGGAAAATACCCAAAAGGCATATCTTGACTTCAAGATTAATGGTCAAAATGGTAGATGCATATGCTATGGTTAAAAATACAGAAAAAAAATTATTTAATTGGTACATTCTTAAGAAAATCATAAATATTCAAATATTTGTTGTTTGATTCTGAACCTTTTGCCTGTATTAGAAATACGAGCTTTGCCTCCTGGTTATGGCAAGACATGGAGCAGCCTGGGCTCCACAGTTGCTCTCCCAGCTCAGGTACTGACTTTTAGGTGACTTGTTTAGGCTCTCACTAACTTCTAGGAAATCCAGCTTATCCGTTGGCAAACCCAGCTGCCTGGCCTTGCCAAGGAGCACTTGAGGACATATTTCTAAGTCTGACCTCTACACTAAAAATAGCAAAGCACAAGTTGGGTTGCAGCTGCTAGAAGAAAGACAAAGGACATGGAAATATCTAGAAGATGCTCATTATGTTGTACATAATCTTATTTTACACTTTTAAGATACTGTTGTATTAATACTCAGAGGAGCTGGATCCTGGGGAATGTTCTGCAGATTCCCATGCGGCACTGCAACCTCGGGTGCTCTCTGGGACAGCCCAAGAGCAGTGGGAGATCTAAAAGAGGACATTTCCAAGCACAACAGCTCCAGAATGAGGCTTTCTCTGCTGTGACTCTCCCTAAATGGTGAATTTTACTGGACAGTTGACTAAAGGCATGGAGACTGACTGGCTTAGTCAACAGCTCCAGAACACATTCAGAGGTCAGTGCAGGAGGGCTTTTCTCCTCTGGACACGAGGACCTCCCAAGAAGATGAAGGTAGAGAAGTAACCCTTGACAACCCTTCAAATTCTGCTGCTGACTGGGAATCAAGACAACATACTTGAGCTTTCACTTCTTCCTGCCCAGTTCTTCCAGTCTTTGAAGGACCTGAATTTAGGCTCTGTCCTAGAAGTTGAACTGGCCATGATTTTGTTTTCTTAATCTAAAAGAAAACGATCAGTCAGATGCATCATAAACTTCTTTCCCTTTACCCTTGCACTATTGGCTTGAAAGCAAGATAAATTTGTTCCAACTATGTACTTGTTTGTAACGACTATTTGTTTTGGGTTTGCTTGAAAACATGGAGAGAAACTTTACTCCAAATTTCATATGTCAAAATTCTCTTCACAAACTAAGCTTGACAGAGTGAAGGGAATCCATTCCAACTTTGAGTATATTTGGTTTATTCTTGTGTAAAAACACAGCAGGGAAAATTTATTTAACAATAAATATAAAGAAGTACTTTTCAGAATAGAAACCCAATTTGAGCCCAGGAAATTTTATTCCTCACCTTCCAGGCTCTCCAAGAATCACAGGCATGTACAAAACAGAAGCACAACCCAAACTGAGAAGTGAAACCCAAACCTACCAAGGAGCAGGAGGGAGATTTTTCATTACCTATCCCTGAGATAGAATAACAACTGAGGGGGTAATGGGCAAAACAAGTGCTGAACAATGTTAGAGAGTGGAATGAACATAGGGAATTTTTGCTGGTGAAGGGATAAGGGGTAGATTTTGTGTAATTTATCCACTTTCATTCTGTGTTGAAATGATGTTATTTTGATTTTTGTGTAGGAAATTTTTGGTTTGGTTGGTTTCATTGATGTGAGTACAGGTTGTGTGGTGAATATGGATTTTAACAATAATTTTTTGCTACCCAAATACCAACTGCACACTAAGAACCAGCAGCAGTAGCACAGTCCACTTCACACTGGAGAAGTCCCGGGGGGATATTGTGACCCAGCAATGAATCCCAACCATGGGAGGTGGCTCAGGGATGACAGTCGAGGATCATGTGGCTCACAGAGCTCAGAGTGCAATGTAGGAAGTGACCACAGCTGTCAAAGGAAGCTGAACTCAAAACAAGGGTGATCAGAGAGTAACCTTTGTTCTAGACAGTGACTGCATCAGTTGAGTGGACCAACTGGGAAATGGACTTCTCAAAAATCATTGATAGAGACTGGGATTATCCTGAACCAACCAGCCCAGCCCAGCTCAGGTTATGAAATTGAACAACCAAAGTGAACTTTGAAGAAAGCAAGACTTGAGCTGTTCCAAGCCTTCCCAGAAACCACAGATGCCCAGCATCCTGATGGTGAGTGTGCAGATACCAAAGGGAATGATGTCTGAATTGTGATCCAGCTGGAGGCTGCAATCACTTTATTGTCTGTTTGTTATGGATTCAGACTGCTTCTGTATCACCCCACTCCAGAATCCCATGGAACACCAAATACCTACAAATAAGTCAGTTTGGAATATCTGAAAACCTGCCCAGAGTATTGACCCCAAACCGGAGCCCTTGGGTCCTCAGCCCTTTCAAAAATTAGGCCACTGCTTCAGAAATCTAAACATATGCTTAGGATCCTAACTGTAGGCTCCTATTTTTGAAAGTTCTTGGTCTTTAATTTTCATAGCATGGTAAACAAAGCATCTTTTTTCTTCCCCACTAGAAAGTACTCAGGGTTCAGAAGTTTATTGGGAACATAGCTGACATCCAAATCAACACAGACTGCAAAAACAACAGGGCTGACAAGACAGAACACTTTCAAAACATCACACTGATCATTAGAACAGCAGAGCAAAACATTAATATCATAAGCTTTAGCAGTCAAGGACTCTGCTGTGGCTGGGTATAGCTCTTTAAGCAAGGGAAACCTGGGAAAATAAGCTTTGAAGATAAATAGATGGATTTGCTTTCCAGCAAACAAACACAGGATCAACAAAATTGAACATGATGACTATTCCATAGGCAACAGTGATGCTGCCATGCAGATTTTCAAAAGTGTCACTATAGCAAATAAGCCTCTCTTTTGCTCTTGGGAGGAACAGAATGTGAGAAAGTAGAGTAGATAGCAAAGGACATTTTGGAAAAAAATAATAGAAAAAAAAATAAAGAAATTCTCCTCATCATTAAGCTCAACTTTCAGTTGACAGTCTCAGGCTGAGGGGACAGGGGATGGAGAACAGGGAGTATAGTTTTAACAAAACAATATTTTTTAAAACATCTTCCAGCAGAGAAAACACTATTTTAGTCCTGTGGAAGAGACAGAACCTAAAACCTCTAAAATATTAATTCAGCCCTAATAGAGGAGAGTCCTACTTATACAAGATGTTTAAGAGTAAACCCAGCCTTATTCCCCCTAAATTCAAACCTTTCCTGGATGAAAGCCTCATTTATCTGGTCCAGACTGAAATAAATCACAGCTCTTTGCTAAGACTGAAGATACATGGTGGGGTTTTTCGAACACTGAAGCACCTTTCTTTTGTAGTTCCACATGTGAAATAACTCTCTACAAATATAAACTTCATACATTCTGGTGACATGAATGCCTGCAGACCTTTCACAAACAGACCTGCTAATGATCTCGATGGGAGCTACATGCATAGAGAATCAATACTGCTGACACTGAATTACTGGTGTGCAGATATACCAGTTTGATACAAGAATATAAGAAATAATTTGTCAGCTCTATCTTCAAAGTTGATAACTTTTACTGGACATGCTGGATCCTTCATTATTTATATTATTTCATTATTGCTTTTTTTTTTTTTTTTGAGCAATGAATTTGACCTGGCAAACACCCTCTGCTTGCCAAAGTATGTATGTTTACAACTGGAAAAATAGAAAGCATCATTCCCTCTATTGTCTACACAAGACAGCTTGGCAGCAAAGCCTATCTTTATTCTCATGTCACAGATTGAGCTCTTACAGTTAAATATCTGAGTTTGTATTTCCATCATAACCCCAACCATAAAAGTGTGTTTTGAGGGAGATTTACAAGTCAAAGTTCCTGCTATTCCTCTCACTTGAAGTGATATGAATTAGGAGTTAGTGCACACATGGCGTGCACCAGGAGAGACTCAAGGCTGTGGGGAAAGAAAAAAAGAGCCCAACAAAAGAACAAAGGATGCTTTGCACACACAGTGCTGGATTTGTGGGCATCCACATCTCTAAGGGTGAGCCCATTCCAGCCACATTCAGCTCACACTTCTGTTGCAAAAGCCTCGGCATGAGTTCTGTGCATAATCGTCTGCACATTTAACAAAAATGAATATGCTGTGCTAACACTGCCCTTACCTGTCTCTGGAAAAAGGGCAATAATATTGGTATGAGTGGGCCTATTGCTTCATTGGACAAGTCGACTTGGAAAATTGTGTTTTCAATAAAAGACAAATCCAATCCAATGGAACAAACATGGGACTATAAAGATAGGAATTTCCAGATCTTCATCCCCCTGCTGACAGTGATTTGATGGGTCACTTTATGAGAGTTCACTCACCATTTAGATTATCACACATTCACCCATTTTTACCTGAGGATACCAACACCTACTTTTCCTACTCAGGAGTTGTGAAGGTTCCATAACATTTCCACGTGTTAAGCATTAGAGGAGCGCTAAGCACTTAGAGTGTCTGATTTAACACTCCCTTTTCTGGAGGCTGGGATAGAATTACAATTTTCATTCTAACCTTACTGCATATTGCTTGACTTGGTAGAGGAAAGGTCTCTCCTCAGCTACATATCACACAGCACATGTTCCAAAACCAGAACCAGGCTGTTTCAGGCCAAAAAAAAAAAAAAAGAAACTTGAGCCGTGGCATGCATTCGGGGGAACTTTAAAGAATAACACCACCCCCATATACACTAGTGGTTCACTTATTAAAATTCTTTCAGTTTTCCTGCATATTTTTCCTTTTTTGCTGCCTTAGACATTCTGTCCATCTCCATCCTTCACCAGACTCGCTGGCTCACCGAGGTCATGCTGCTGTATATGACATCACACATCACAATCCCCGTGGTAACAACCATGTTGTCACAAACAGTATCAGAGGAGGAGGGGGAATAGAGTCAGAAAAGAGTATTTACACACAACTATCTTGGCAATCAAGAAGACTAGGAAAGGAAATGCACAAAAAAGCCTGTGACAGCTTAATGAGGTTTTGGTAACACGCTGTAGTTTTCCAACTATGTTCAAGTGTGATCTTGGTTCTTAAAATCTGATTTTCCTTACTTTTATGGACTTAAAAGAACTACATCCATTTTGCTCAGCACAGCAATCTGAAAGTTCACATGTCTGATTTTATTATTTAATGTGTAGGAAGAATTGCATTTCAACGCCTGCCGAAGAAACTGCCTTTTATAAAGACAGTCTACAGAGATATGTTTGGAATTTTAAATCCTGGTGTTTTGCTTTTTCTTTAATCTTTTATTAATGGTTTGTGTTCCCATTACTCCAAACTGAGCATTAGGTTGCTGGGGAAAAGCGCCAATCAAATGTGTACAGTGACTGGAATGTATTTGAAAATAAAGGAGGGTTAGCTGATCAAAATCAGTATTTCTGAGATTTAGGCCTGTGATGGACATCTTGTATTGAACAAAAAAAAAAAGGTAAGGAAAAGGAGAATTATTTTGACAGCAGCAGGTTGGGAGGCAGTTGGGAGGGAGATTGGAAACTGGCTCCCATTTCGCTTGAATTCTGACGGATCAGTCCCCAGAGGTTACACCAGAGCCAAATCCAAGTGTCATTTACTTGGTTGTGACAGAGATGGGCAGAAATCAGTTCTGCCACTGACCTGCCCACAGCACCAACTGGGGTCCCCTCACAGCTCACTCCTGCAAAGGATTTGTGTAATTTGAGTTGGGAGGGATGATGGCTATGGTTTGCGTATTTGAACTCTGTCTATGAGAAAAAGGAAACCAAAACTTTTTCTGTCGACACTGACAGTTAAACCTCCACTTCTTACCCTTCCTCAGGAAACCTAAACAATTCCCTCTGGGTTATAANTATATATATATATATATATATATTCACCCACTATTGCTGCTGCCCTTCCTTCACAGATTTACTGTTATTAAACTACCTTACAGCAAGTTTTATCACTGCTAAGGATTTCTGGATTTAAAATTATTTACAAGAATCCATTTAACCTGGCCAGTGACAGTGCTCACTGTGTCCTGATTCCAAAGTCACTCTTGTCTCATATGTAACAACAAAATATTAACATTTGTTTCTTTTATCCACCTGAGGAGGTGTGAGGATACCACAATGTGCTGCACACGTAAGACACATATAAGCATAACCTTTAGAAAAGTAATTCAGATCAAAAAAGAGGAAAATGGAGCCACCATCTGTGTTCCCTTCCTTGGAATTCCCATGAAAACAGCTTGTTGAGGTGTTGGTCAGTGTGCACAGCTCTCACTCCAGGGAGAAGCCAAGGTAAGAGGTAAAAGGTGTGCATAGTATTGAAAAGAAAGAATAATTAAATCAAGGTTATTGCAGTCTAAAAATGATAAAAAGTTCATATAACAAAACCCTCACCTTATCAAACTAAAATACTGAGAAGTCTCCAGCAAATTCCACAGCAAGTTTTGTGTCCCATACTTTCCAGGACACTTCAAAGGCCATGGGACAATACTTCACTGGTGTACATCACACTTAAAGCAAATTATTTTGATGTCCTGATGCAGGTTTTATTCTATATTCACCCACATTGCTCTGCATAGGAAAATGCAAACATCACAGACCCAGAGATCAGAAATGACATGGTCTAGATCCTCACAGGGGCAGAAAGCATTTCCAGGGGAGATGCATCTGTTTCTTAAGGAAAAAGAAAAGATTTTTCAGTACCAAGACAGAAGACGACACAAGTCAGCTGGTCAGGGGAAGAGCAGGTCAGAGACAAACAAACAGACAAACATGTTTGTCCCTTGGGAATCATGGAAAACGTTCTCTGACAACATACTATGCATGGACTGATTGTTCTACTAAAATAAAGAATTTTTTTAAAACTCACTAAAATTGTTAGTGGCACAGCTGAACAGACAACAAGAGTAATTTATCCGAAGAAGGGATGGGGTTTGCTCCCTTTTCTTTTTATCTTTGACCTTAGTATAAGTCATCTGAAACTTTACAAACACCCACACACACGTTGTCACTTCCACCAGGTCTACACGATGTGACTCTGCTTATTTTTTTAATTTGAAGCTCACTGGACTGGTTGAGCAGTTAATTTTAAAACACCTGTCTGAAATCTTTTTCACCCAGATGCTGAGACAGGTTGACACGACAGCCATTTCCCTAGTTCTGAGTGGATTATCATTTTATATGCAGAACCAGATGTTTACTCTTTGAGAGCAGTACACAATTGGAAATATCATCGACTAACAGCTACACCTCTCCTCTCAAAAACCCCCAACATCCAGGAACTTTCCCAAACTGATAAAATTTGTGAGAGAATTCCAGCAATTCGAGAACAAAGGAACTACACACAGATCTAAACTAATTCATTGTTAAAAATGAAACAAAATATTCACTGTAAATTTCTGCAGTTTTTCTTCATCATTTTCCTTCCACAAGCGAATTGAAAACTCCTGGTATGACGCTCTGCATTAGGATTGCTTCTAAAATCACTTTCTCCCACTCCTGTGAGATGTCACATTGTGTGGTACAATTTCTCTTTGCAATTCAAAGGCTGAATAAAATGAGGCCTTTTGAAACATGTAGGCAAACTGACCCAAATACACGATTTGAAACAGTCGAGGAAAGCAGAGTGCAGCTGAAATAATATACAGTATTCTCGAGTAATTTTAGCTCACTCTAAGAACCTGACAATGGTTATCAATAATCTTGTTCTCACCTGAAAAAAGCTGTGGCACACCCTAGTGAAGAGACTTGCCCATGACCACCAGCTAATTTTGAGCTCCTCAATCCATCACCTCTGTGCTCAGCCAACTCTTGCCAACACAACTTCGTGCAATAAGAGATACTGTGATACATCTAAACAACAAAATCACGGCATATTTGACATTTCTGAAAAGCAATGCAGCAGAACAGTAACTTTTATTGTCGCAAGACAGAACATTTTCAGGTTGTCTCCTGGCTTATTATTGCTTTAATCACCTGTGATATTTCTGCAGTTCCAGGCAGTTTATCTGCAATACCCAGGACAAGAGCATCTCCTCCCCTGAGGCCTTTATTGTCCCTCACTTGGCTGAAGATTACAGATGGGCTTCCCTTCCTTCCTCTTTGCTTGTTTCACTAATATTGCTCCTTATAATTCTCTAATTCTGCTACATCCTGAGCAGTCCTTGAGTGACCTATGCCAAACAAGAGCAGTCCCTTCCACGAATGCATAGTTGTAATTACAAAGCAAACACTACCATCTGCTGGTCTGTTTGGAAAGACTCTTACATTAAAAGAAAGAAAACTATCACTATCGTCTTCTTT